>JABUQX010067839.1:0-39454 GCA_015478945.1 Trachelipus rathkii
GATTATTACTGTTAGATAGTCAAAGTGCGTATTATATATAAGCTACCCTTCTGACCTTTAATATCCTCACCGCTCTGTTAATACAATTATGCTATAATTGATTATTCCATGTAATATCACAAAACTAATATTAAACAATTTAAACGTTGATTATATAATATACAAACTTCTGAGATGTTAACTTACTACTTTCCTCGCTTTATTTGGTTTTATTGAGTTTAAATAGTCAAGATAAATAAACGTATAAAATATCAATGATATTTTTTGGCTTTGAAAAGCTACTTTCGCTGCGAGTTGACGATAAGAGAAGTCTTCGTGAATATTCATAACTGATTTATAAATATATGATCATTTATAGGAGATAGAGTATCAATTATTTACCGTATATAATAATTATAAATCATTAATTTATCTTTATGATTTATTTATTAACTCACTCACGGATAGGAGACATGATATATATATAACACTCTGTGAGCACAGAATCGTATAATAAATGATAAAAACTCATTATTTTTCTGTTGTAATTTTTATCAAATTCGGTATAAATGTTCGATACTAAAATGATTTTGAAGGGTCTAAATGGCAGATTTAGCTCTTTTCCTCCCTAACTTGATAGGGTGCTTCTTCATAAAAAGCTTTTTTTAAATTCCACAATTAGGATATCATTTTTCGTTTGAGTGAGTATAGCAGATGAAAACTCCAGTGTTGCGTAGCAGCTATTCTGATAGTACAGTTAATAAGAGTGTCCTCATGGTCTAGGTTAACTTACCGCTAAAATTCATTGAGAACAATTCACATACATAAATAATTCTCTCACATGCACAACTCATCGAAATGCATTATTCCATAAGATATACAATCTAAAATTACATAGAGCAACATTGAATAAGCAAGATGGCCCTTATTGCTCTGTTACGCAGTCAATCTCATGATACAAGACGAAGTGTCGATATTGTTATAGGAGTCATTAATTTGTATATAGTATGAGTCGTAAATCGTAAATCTTCAGTTTCTGACATAAATGTAATCACTGTAACGCTGCGATTGTACGATATATTGTAAAATTTTTTAAAAGTTACACAGTAAAAGGGACGGCAAGCATACGAAAAGCGAAGCGTTGATGAGAGTAACGTAAATTTTGGATTTATATATTTATATATATATATATATATATATATATATATATAAGATATATATATATATTATAATATATATTATATATATAATATAATAATATATATATATATATATATATTATATAATATATATATAATTAATATAATATATATATTATATATATTAATATTATATAGAAAGAATTTAAAGTATTTATATTATGTTACTACGGAACTAGTTTTTCAGTTAACGGAGTAACGGACTGTTACTTTTTCTTTCATGTAACGCTCCGAATAAGTTCGTTATTTTTTTTTCTTTTCCGTTTACTCTTTAGTCCGTTACATTTTGTTCGAATTTCTTTGGAATGTTGATAGCAATTGACCACCCCGATCAAGCTAAAAATCCTTTTAATATATATATATATATATATATTATAATATATAATATTATATATATATATATAATTATATATATTATATATATATATATATATATATATATATAATATATAATATATATATATATATATATATATTATAATATATATATATATATATTATTATTATATATAAAATAAGGGGAATTTGCATAGAATAATGAATAGGGATTGGGTGCTTTCGTAACTGATGAGATGAATGAGTGACTAGAGTGTGGTGGGAACAATTCGAAAATATCTGCATAACATTTTCAGTAATGAAGAGGCGATAGTGAATTTGTGTGGGTTTGATGTGCAAGGAATAGGTATTTTGGGCATTGAGGTCATTGTAAGATGGAGGCGAATAAGTGTCAAGAGCCGAGAAAGTTCGAAGATGGTAATATTCTGCAAGGTATTAGATGAAATATATCCGGAAAGTGAATATGATCAAGAACGGAGGCGAGATGGTTGATTGATTGATTTGGAAGTATGTGTAACAAGTTGTGTATGGAGGAGATAGTTCCGAGGGATTGGAGAGAGCAGTAATAGTACCTTATATAAGGTAAATGAGATAAGGTAACTGTAAGAATTATTAGGTGAAATAGTTTATTAAGTGTAATAGGGAAGATATTTACTTATATTTTGATCGAAAGAATGCGTCGAGTGACTGAATGACTGATTGTGAAGAACAAAGTGGCTTTAAAATTGGTAGAGGATGTGTGGATCAAATCTTTACATTGAAAAAAATGATTGAGAAAATGAGGCAGGAGAAGAATAAGTTGTATTTAGTTTTTTTGTATTTGCAAACAGGCGTATGAAATGATTAATAGGGAAGCTCTATGGTAGCTGTCATTGATATATGGTGTTGGTGGTAAGCTTCTGAATGGAATCAAGAGTAGTATATGACGTCAGAGGAAGACATGCCCCGATATATGGAGTTGAAAGTGATTATTTTAACATTAATAGCGGAGTGAAGCAGGGATGTGTTATGTCTTCTTGGTTATAATAATAATAATAATAATAATAATAATAATAATAATAATAATAATAATAATAATAATAATAATAATAATAATAATAATAATAATAATAATGCCAATCATGGCAAACGTGTATGAGCAAATAAACTAGTTCGACTTACTTGTATTTAATGAATCATTATTGTCCCTCAAAGGCTGCCTTTGCGACTGATAAGTGGAACACAATCTAAGATTGTGAGTGGAACTAGTTAACCAAGTATTAAAACGTTTGGAAAAATTTTCCGCGACTAAAGATATTCTTTTCTTTTCTTTCCTTTTCGTAGCGCCACTTTGGTACACACATTTCATGTTGACACAACTGTTAAACTGCACTAACTACAACCCTAATAGGAGACTGAGCGAGTGAGCGTCGCGAAAAAGAAGTTAGTTAGGCTACCATAACCAAAAACCAACTGGCAACTTCTTAAAATTGATTGTAAACGGGCAAGATTATAGGGAAATAAATAATCAAATTACTCTGATGTAACTAATTATAAAGTAGTATATCCATTTTTGGGAGGCCTCACCGAGGCCCCATTGGGCTGGGGGCCCTCGGCAATCGCCGACCAGCCGACCTTGCCAGTCCGGGCCTGGTCATTGGCTGGTCTCCGGCTGACTGAAAATCGGGGAATTTGAGCCTCTGCTACCCTAAGGGCAGTCGAGGAAAAGTAGTGGAAAGCATCCTCTATTTCAGGGAATGCTCTTACATTTGCATGTACGGACACTAGTAGCAGAATGGAAAGCTGGCAAGTCAGCTCGGTCATATCGTTATCGTGAGCTTGAAGGATGGGCTGGAGATGGTGTAGCTCCTTTACGATAATTGGGTACTGTTCAGTAGTCACTTTCACATAAATGGTTGAAGAGGAGCTACCGAAATCAATCCAACACCGAAATAGAGCAAAACGAGATATCAATACACGATGAGATGCCGTTATTAAAACGTTCATGTGTGGCAAGACCCGTGTTGATATAACACAACGAAAAGGGTGTCAGTAGATCAATAAGAATATCGGCCTTGAGGAGATGATTGTGTCAACCCACTGTGCATGGGCGTCGCCAGCTTCCAAGCTAGGGGGGCAGCTTAAAATTTTATAAAGCTTTTTATATTTTTTTTTTTTTTTTTTTTTTTTTTACAGAGATAAACACCATCACTCACGGGCAGAGCCCTAATCAAGGAGGAGGTGTACTCACTTAACGTCCGAGCAGGACGAACCCAAGGAGAGAATAGCTCACATTCTCCCACCCGACCAGTTTGGGAACCTGGACCCTCGCTTTGTTGGGCGAGTGCTCTAACACTGAGCTATCGGGTGCTTTTTTATATAAATAAATAAATATATTTAAAAAAAAATACATATATATATATATACATACATAAATACATATACATAACCTAAATACATTACACATAACACAACATATATTACAAATAATAAATATCACTAACTCTTATATACTTCACTTATCAATTCTATCAATTATCACTACTATCAACTGATCACTGCAACTAGTGGTTTTAATATTCTCTCCTAACCAGAATTTCAATGAGCTTGGGTCTCCCAAGGTTACTACTACCCACAGTAACTCTTTTTTTTCTTCTTTTTCTCTCAGAAACTACAATCTCTAGACATTATATTTAAATTTATTATACCTAACTATCAACCTGTAATATATATATATTTAATATATAAAATATATTTCATTACTAATATTATCATGTTATATTATATTAATTTTATAATACATTAATTACATAGGACAAAATGATAATTCTTTACGTATGTAAACTAATCATTTTCCATCATATATATCTATATATTTCACTTGATAATATATACACTCTCACTCTTATATACAAGAACATTCTCTATAATATATTGATCAAATGAAATGTTCAATTACTTACATTACTATTATTTTATCATTATCACCAAAATCACGAGTCAATAATAATTTTACGTGGAGTCTATATACCGTATACTTAAAATTAAATAAAACTAACGAAATATCATTATTTGGGAAAATAGATAAATGGATAGAAAGGAGAGTTATCTCTCCAAATATGTTATCTTGAGAAGATGGTAACAAAAAAGTTAGATTCTAGATATATATACATACTCAAATATCTTGACTTCTGACGTATGTGAACTTGGTGTTATATGCCGCAGAGAGACACCACCTCTGCAATTTAATTTTTATCATATATTTCTTCTTTATATAATTTATTATTATATTAATAGTTATTATAGAATTTATTAAACTTAAACTTACAATATTACACATTACAATATATATTTGGCACTGCTTTCCTTAACTAATACTATGTAAAACTAAAATACTGTATCGTATATGAAAATGGAAATCGGTGTGAGAAAGGATATTTCAACATTGCTCTTGTTAAAGATGTAAAATAGCTAAATTATTCTTCATTTGTTCGGTCCATAGAAATAGTTTCTAAAAACAACAAAAAAAATAAAAAGAAAAAGAAATACATATTCATATAACATAAATACTTATACTACAATTTCAAATTACTTGGAGAAAAATAATTACATTTTATCAGAGCTCTTTGTGCTGAGCGATTTACGTAGTCTTTCTAATGTTTCTTACAATAAAGATAGACTTCTGAATATACATATAAATAAATAAAAAATATTAAATAAAAAATTAAATGTTTATAAATATATAATAGTAATATTATTAGATCGAATAAGCCATTTTTAGAGACCTTTTTATTATTGGTTTCTCGTTAAAATAAATAGACTTTCTATTAAATTTGCTTTTTTTTTTAACTAAAGAATAACCCCAAGGGTATACCGCACTGATGGCAGGAATCGGGGCTTCTCGGCCTTCCGGGGAACTACGGGTAGGAACTAATTCCCCCTCCGGGGATGAGGTGTCTCTCAACGGAACCCCCTTCACTTTTGAGTGATATTTGGTGTTGATCGTGAGCGGAGGTTCCTTCAGCCTACTCCCTATAACGGAGTATGGAAAACGTTCATACCCCCTTGATTATCTATACCCGTTCGATAACGTAAGCCCCCTAATCATTTGTCACCGTGTATTAATATAGTTATATATATAACCTTTAAAAATAATTATCATTATATTATATATCTCATGATCTCACGTCATCTCTGACCCCTATACCAAATAATAATTATGACCCAATTTTTTATGTTATATATTATTTTATATTTATTTATAATTTATTTTTATTTACATTTTCTAACTAAAATTAACTAATAATTACCAAATATAATGTAATTATATAGCAGGACTGCTATATTACCTAGTATAATTAGCTAATTGTTAAAGTTTTCGATAATTTGATATATTTATTTTTTTATTTTTTTTTTTTTTTTTTTTTTTTTTTTTTATTTTTTTTTTTTTAACAGTTTCCATAAACTATGTCGCAAATTTTTAGATCACAGGTAATTTACTTTAGCAATATATATATATTAATTGTTATCATATGAATTATTAATAAATCAATAAGAATATACAAGCATTATCTATCATAACATATATTATATTATATTATATATTATAATATAAATATATAATATATAATATATATTATATATATATAATATATTATTAATCTATAATATTTATATATATTAATTATATAATAAATATATATATATATATATATATATTTTTATATATATATTATATCTAATATAATATATATATAAATTAATATATATAATATATTCATATATTACAAGTATATTTAATATTTAATATCTATGATAAGAATTACTGCAAACAATTAAATATAATATCTTATAATAATATATAATATATATATTATTATATATATATATAATATATAATATTTATATATATACTTTTAATTAAATATATATCATTATTACATTCACATCTAAAATAATTTTTAAATAAATAACAATATTGTCAGATAAATGCAATAATTAGCTTTTCATAAAATTAAAAAAATGTTACGGTACTAATATAATAATAAATAGGGACCTATAATATATATATATATATATATATTATTAATTAGATAATATATATATATATAATATTATTTATAATATATAGTTAAATTATTTTAGTAGTCTTTTTTACAGCTTGCTGTTGAGTATTATTGCCAGCTTGTAGTTTTATTCTTCTAAGCTCTAGCTCATGCTCTCTTAGAGCAACAATACTAATACTATCATATATATTAATATATCGATAACCTAATACACGCGAACTAGAAATATTTGTATGGATAACTAAATGATTAATATTTTTAAAAAAAATTATTTTGTTAAAACATAAATATGATATAGACTCATGCATCATCAAAAGATCTGGGATATTTGATCCCCCGCGACACACTTCCATCATATCTAATATACAGTACAGATATTTTGTCTATTAGTTAATGCCATGTAGATAGAACACATCATTTATCTCCTATCTGGTGTGTTCAAGGAAGCCGTGAAAATATATTAAATAAGATTCACTATACCTCTGAGAGAGCTATTAGTCAAATACATATTAGAGTGCAGATGCAATATGGTGAAAAGAGAAATACAAGAATATATATTGCATATTGAGATGTACTACTCATCAAAGCCGAGAGGTGCCTGTCGTAATATCGCTTAACGGTATATCTCATATATAGATACATAAATTAACATTCAGATTCACAGTACATAATAGATATACTTATTATTAAGTGAAATTTACATCTAAATTACGCAGAGTATCTATAATGAATAATAGATAATGATATATTACATGCTAGAATTAAATCTAATAGGATTGGTAAGGCTATAATAGAGTATAACTGAGATGCGAAAACTATAGAAGTGATATAGATCAAATAACCAAGCAAAACATTATATATTTCTCGTTTTACGACAAACAGCATAATGGAGTTCATCTCTTTTAAAGTACTGGATGGAACGCATGAGAAAATGAGTCTATAAATAAGTTTTTACACTCCAAGTGTGCGAGTTTAATCTGTGTTATATACTGTCCGCATCATTTTATATTATTGCCAATTTAGTAGAGAGACGCAGAGAAAAGATCGACGTGCAGAGCACTTGCAGTATGAGAGAGAGCAGAGAGAGACGCATTGGAGATGAGATGATGAGAGAGTAAGAGAGACCAGCTATTTAGAGTAGTATTGATGAGAGTAGAGATGATGAGTAGAGATAGAAGAAGGAGATGTAGGAGTAAAAAAACCTGAGAAGAAAAGAGAGAGTGAAAAAGTGACGTATGAGTATCGACGTTAGATAAGGTATTGATTCTGCGAGTGATATTCGTTTTTTATAGATGTAATGTTCCTTATCAGCATAAGAAATGTTATGCGTCAACTGCTATATTCAGTCATGTTAACAGTAGTATTCGAATAATGCATTGACACTTCCAACATAAAGAGTAAGAATTATTGTGAAGAGATGATTAACACAAAGCAATATTGCACAAGAAGTTTTAAAGGCGTATCTCTTCTAGCTCTCAGAACTTCGTGGGAATTTGTTTCCTCAGTATCTCGATTGCCGCTCCTGTGAAAAGAGAGCGAGTTGCCCCCCTCTGTGTGGGACGTGCTGTGCTCAAAATATCATATGGTATAGTCAGAAGTAAGTCCCAGTTGCTTCAGTGATTTGATTAGCTTCTTTTAACACTTCATCCGGTGATTTTTTTTCATCTTTTCGATGGCCTCCTAAAATTTCCACAATAGTTGATGTGACTGCGAGGTTTTGCAACGGATTGTGTAACACAGAGTCTTGGGATGTGGTATGAAGGCCATCACATTATATCATAAGAACTGGTCATTCATAACTATCTCAAGTACCCTGTTGGTTTGGAAATTATGTATCAATTTAATGAATAATTTCCATCTTCTCTATACATCTGGTTGATCAAGCGAATTTCATATATAAATTGCATCTTGCCTTAAAGATTAATGTGGTATGCAATTCATATATCTGAGTAAGGTCACCGCTTGTACTAGCACTAAATCAAACTAGGAAATAATGAAAAGTTTAACCTTGTTATAGCTTATGAGGGAGTGCAATAAACGTGAAGCTTTGTATTATAATAAATCATTCTTTTATCACACTTTGTAAAGGTGATTTAAGTCTATGACATACTCTAAAGATTGTACAATTCGATTAACAGTAATACTCTAATAAATTGTCCCTCACACTTATAACTCTGCAGCGAATCTGATGCACACACATTAGAGTTACTGTTGCAGCCAGTTAATTTTTTTTTTACTCTATCTTGTTTTTGTTTCCCTCAATGAAATTGGAAACTAAGTGTAGGGCCTAGCGTGTATGTCTCTTGGTCATTAATCAGAATTTTTATCGTGCACTGTATTCGTGAAACATTGAAGTGAGACATAACTAGAGGACACAATACGTAAATTTTTGGCCCTTAATTTATAAAGATTTACTACTACGCCTTTCAATTACAGCTAATGATGCGGATATTCTGGTTTATTGGTAGTTCTAACGAGTCATAAATTTGTATACAGAGACTCTCATTTACTCAATTTTTAGAAAATTTCACACAAGAAATACATATATAGGTTAATTATTTGTATGTTATTATGTTGTGAAGCGGTCACTGTATAGAAAAATTGTTTCAACTATTTGTATAGTCATATTAGTCGCAATTTTTCGCGCGCAAGAGTGTGTCACATACTCTCGCTTATAGGAAACAACCATCTTTCTCCTTCTTTTCTAAAGAATATCACGAGTCGTAGAAAAAATTGCCATGGCCCGAACACACCATATAGGCTCCACGCATATTCTTCTCTCTGGTGGTCATGTTTCTTTTGTCGGTAATCAGTTGTGCTAATATCGATATCATATGTGGTCTTGTCGAGTGACAAAATTTGTGTTTTCTCACGAGAGAGAGTGTGTGTGAGCGGTTAAATCGCTTAGTGTCAGCTACAAAGCAGCAAAACTATATTCCTATCACTTTTGAACTTAGATCGGTAACTATTATTCAGATAATATGAAGCACGCCTTAACTCCCGTGATAGAGGATCACACTCACATTGTTTCTCATTAAAGAAAATAATCGAGGCTATAGGTTTCATCTCTCTTTGAATTCATCCAAGATAAATATAATTATAGGCATCGAAATTACTAGCGCAAACATGCTTTCCTTTCTATCCTCGTATAAAAAATAATATATAACATTTGAATGTCTTTACAACATAAAATATGGTGATGTTCTATATCTAATATGTACATAAGAGATGTAAAAATGCGGTAAGAACTTCCACATCACTATAGAATAACTGAATACAACTGATTGTGGTATTTGTTTTGAAATACACTCTCAAATTCCTCGTGAAGTCACATTTAATAAAAATAATTTACTTTTTTCTTATCCTTATTCAAACATGGTTTATGCCACAATATGACTGAAGAACTCTCAGTAATATCTGATATTAATTGAGAGATAAAATTATCTTTTTATTTCTTACTACCATGATTAAGCCATTTATATACAGTTATAGAATAATGTCCGGAAATCTTTGAAAACACTTGTGTAAGTGTAACAAATATATTGTCTTAGGGGTATTACCTTAACTTCTAGCACGATTCTATGTTCAATCATGTTTGTTTGGTATGTCTTACAAAAACCGGCTAATTCGACAGTATATATTGTAAATGCATGTGATGATCCGAAAGGTCTTGTTTTTCTTATATTAAAGTTGGCCCAGATACCTACACTAATTTTGGATAAGAGGTACATATCAAATATTGCTGTGAGAAAATTGAATAAACTAGTGTAACACAAAACTAAGCAAAGAGATGTATCTTTAGAAGCCTCCTTTCTCCTTTATGAAAGACCTAACAGACAATAGATAAAACAAGATGAATATTAGTTTTACAACACATTCCATTCATACATGTTGACATAATTGATATTATTAACTACCTCATATAGTTGAAGATAATGAGTTAAAAGGCACGGTCTGAACCCACTAACATGAAGTATATGTATTCTTACATCACACACACATACAGGCTCTATCACTCTATTCACTACAGTCGAAATCAAATAAATATGTCCAGACGTATCTACAATGTCATTGTTGTCAATCTATCACACCATCATATATGAACTAGTATAGTATTAATATCTATACTGAAGATACTGGACCTATCACATAATTACTTGACTCTCACCTAGTGAGTCGATGTGCTTATAGTAGTATCACTGGTGTAGGGTATTCTCACATTCAATTGCACGAATATATGCGAGTGGATAAGGATTTGCCTCTTGTGTAGTCTATTAGTTTGAGATCTATTATCTACAACTTCTAAATAGTTATAAGACTCTTGAATACTTATATTTAGGAAGCTTCAGAGTCGTAAGTATGAAGATGTTAGTAATTTATACAAATATTAATGCTCGCATGTCATTGTAATCACTTATTTGCACGTGAGTAAATAGATTATTGAATATTTGTATTCTTATGTTTGTCTTATTATTGTTTATATACTATTGATTTATTTCTATACTCATAGCATTAATTTGTAATTCTCTAGTGACACATTTTGAGAGTATTTAAGTGGAGTGTAAGAACTGTGATATTATTGGTGTCGCAATGTATCTAATCCTAATAGGTAGAGTTGGTTGTCTATTAAAATAGTTGGAGTTTATACTCGTTTTTACGAGAGAAATTCTCGTGTTCAGTATTAAGTTTTTTTTTGTTGTTTCTAAATCTTAAATGAATCTGTTTCTGCATATTTTGGGGTGAGAGTGAAACGAGATCATGAAAGTTGCATCTTGTGAGTAACTTCTCTAGCCATTGTGTCGCCATTTCTCGTAGGGAATATACGAAGTACAGGTGTGTAGGGTAGTATTCGTTGCTGCACCTGTCCATTTCACTCGACTATAGGGTGATTGAGCGGTAATGTGCGGTCTCCAGAAACCTCAGGCCTACTTCATATATGGTATTATTAAGAGTGTGTCGCAGAGATTGGTTATGCCTCCCATTATAAAAAAATCCCAAATGTAGATCTTATTTAAAAACCCCAGAGGAGGCGGGGTTTGTGGAAGATCGTGTATAAAAAGATTAAAGAGCAAAGGTGAGAGAATGGCTCCTTGCGGGGAGGGATAACCTATGAGTGAGTAGTATCTGGTCCATCTACGCGTCGTGACGCCACGCGTCTGTCGTCCTCTGTGAGCCGCACACACATAATTTTATGCTCTGTTATACATTTCTTTGGTAAATTAAGACATTAGTACGCTGACTCTTTCCAGCTAATAATTGTATATTTCTATTTTTTGGTCAATGATAGTAATGGTCATTATTCGAGTGTATTATGTATTCATTTATTGAAAATATTTATTAATCTAATTTATTTGAACCTCAACTTCAAATTTGTAACTATTTTTGAGTGGTAATAAGCTCTTATTATCGCTGATTTTATACATGAGATAATGTATGGAAGTAAGTTGTTGTTCTGTGAGTAAGTGTCGAGAAAATTTCGTAATTTATGCCATCGTAGATCAGTTAATATGTTTTACCATTGTTTATTTCAAGTTTGTTGAAAGAGTGAGCAATATGTTGGTATTTAGAGTCCTATTATGAGAGTGTCGTAAATTCTTCCATAAAGATGATATGTTTAGATTAGATAAAATAAGTATATTGAACTATTTTAGGTATATATCATGTTCCGATTATCTAAAAATAAAGCCCGAAATTCACAATATTGTTATACATAAATAAGATAAGTAATTATTAATCATTAAAAAAGAAAAAAAGAAAAAATCAAAGCATTGGCACCGCGCTGGCTGCACAATCAGCCAGCCTATGAGTAAAGTTATTATTATACATGTAAGCTGAGTAAATATAATGTAAATATTTGACAAAAAAATACATCTTTTTATTTCCTGTGATTATTTATTTCTAGAGTTTTTTATTTAATTTTGTTATTAATTTTTTCTTATTCTAACTCACTATCATGCATCTTAGTAGTGGTAATATCATAATATTAGTAGTAATATCATAATTCGTTCTTATATATACGTATATATATATATACCCAATTTTCAACCCCCCTCCAAAATGGACATAAAATGTATATTGAAAATAAGACGGGTGTCATATCTATAGGTTTACTATGTTTTAGAGGTGTGTATATTTTATTGAATAAATTCTCATTTGTTTTTTGATATTAATATATAAATATTATTCTAAACTCATATAGTTGACCTACACATCTAAGTAACGCAAGAAGAATCATTTACACACAGCAATTATATTATTAAGGGCGCATATAATATTAATATATATATATATAAAAATGAAGCTAGACTATCCCTATCAGCTTATCCGTTTCATACTGTAGTATTTGATAAGTGATATATAAAAGATTAAATAGGGAACTTTATTCTCAGTAAAATAATAATATATATTTTTGGCTATAACAATGTTGAGCTGATCAGTCTAAAAAAGGGAGCAAATCATTTCAGCTCCATAGAATATATAATTAATAATATGTAACTTAAAATAAAAAATATAATTATATGAACTATGTCTTTAAAATAGGATATTAACATTCTTTAAGAGGTAAATAAGAAGAAAGTAATTAACGTAAATTTTTTTTTTCGTAATATCTAATATTCGTATCTGAACTCACTGATCTATTACATATAGGTTAACTATTCTTGTTGTAAAGTATTAATATATGTAAAGTCACAAGAGCCTCAACAGATATATGACTAGATCAATTACGAGAAGTGAACAGACTTGTTCTTATAGATTAGAGAAGTGTGTGGTGCCTTCCGTACACGTCAGTCTCATATAATATATCTGGCCAATAGATGAACTCAGCTTCACGAGTAGCTAAAAACGCTCTGTGAATGACCTGAAAGAATTCAATCATGAAAAATAAATAATAATAATAATAAATTAATATTATATGGTAAAATTAAAATTTTTTATAAAAAATATTCCAGTATCATACAATATAAAATATTTTTATTTAATTATATATTCTCAAATATTGCATATTAGATTGATGACATTAATTAGTAACTTATATAATATAACGATGCTACATAGAAGTATAATAACAATAGTAAGACAAACTATAAATATTATGATTGTTTAATCTGATATAGATCTATGAAAGTACAATTATATGAATTAGTAATTGTTAATAGCAAAAATGTTATTCAAGATTTGCTGGCTTCCAGCATCCACCATCACTTTATTTAAAGGTAAGCTTAATATATATATATTTAATTATTCATTTATTATACTATATATATAATCAATATAAGTATCATAATAAAAATACATATCTTTAGATATATTTATTGTAAATTATAATTCACCTACTTGTTCCACATTGTTCTTAATATGACAGCTGGAGAATAATTAAATAAATAAAAATAATAAAAAAAGCAAAAATAATATAAACTACATAAAAGAAATACTAACATGAAAGATAAAGTAAAGTCGGAACTAAAAATAAAATTTAAATAAGGGGTGTGAAATATCAACCCTGTTAAATACTATAACTAGTTGTCTAATAGGACTGTAGTAGTGGTATGGGTCGTATTGTAGAAGCTTTCTAGACATGTCAGGAGGACGCACCATATGCTAGGCTAGATGTCTCGTAATACATATATTTATCTGTACACAATGATGAAATTTAATGTCAATACTAGAAAAGTAAAGGCTACTAACAATACCTCATATTTATGATGATTCTCTCTTTTTCTTCCGTCAAAAGTTATAGATGTCACGGCTTGTGTAGATAATCGCCGCCTTTAACTTAACTTATTATATACTTCGATAAATATTTTTAGATAAAATGAAGAGAAGTACACGATTTCTACTTTGTTTTTTGGATTTATAACTCCCCTAAGTTCTCTCTGCTCTTACTTGCTGAAAGGTTCGGTTACCTTGTAATTCGATTTCACATGTCTTCTTGTGACTAGCAATACGAATGTAACAGAAAAACAAATTATCTATATACCATTGAGCATAGTGTAGCAAAACTTAGGGATAAGTCAAGTAAAGCAAATCGACTCTTCTTCATTTTACAAAAGTATTCAAAGAAATAGATGATATATGAAAGAGCGATTATAAAGCAGTAAGGACGCGTGACTACTCATATGAATCTTACGAAGACAGAGTAGAGAATACTAAATATAAGGAAGGATTTTGTTGTTATTTATATTTTATTGAATAATGTATAATTTGTTTATGTTTATAATATATCATTTATCACTCTCTATATAGGCCTACATCTAGAACCAAGAAGAATCAAATTTACATCAAACAACTTATTTTAAGGGCCATATTAATATATATATAATATATATTAATATATATTATATATATATATATATATTATATCTATATTATATATTATATATATAATATATATTTATATAATATATATTTAATATATATATCTATATGTTAATATATATATGTGGAAACTTGTCCTTTAAAAGGATGTTTACCGATATAATATTTGAACGAAGAAAAAATTACGATTAACTCGTACTTCATATATTAATAATGGTTAATCCTTTAAAGGACAAGTTCCACATATATATATATACAATATAATATATATACTATATTTAATATATATTAAGTATATATATAATATTATAAATATATATATTAATAATCATATATATATATATATATATATATATATTATATTATATATATATAATATTATATATATATATATTATATATTATAATATTATTATATAATATATTATATATATATATATATATATATATATACTTATTATTATTAGTGTATCCCTTAATAAATAAGTTGTTTGATGTACTAAATTTTGATTCTCTTCTTGGGTTCTTGAATGTAGTCCTCTATAATGACAGTATGAATAATGATTATATATTAATCATAAACATAATGATGATTTTATTCGAATATAAATAAATATAAATAACACAAACTATATCCTTATTATTATAATATACCTCTCTTTTTATTCGTAGTTAAATGAGTAGTCACGGCTTTTACTGTGTTAATCGCCTTTCTACTATATCTTTTGAAAATCTTTGTTAAATATGAAGAGAGTGATTGCTTGTACTGACTTATCCCTAAAAGTTTGCTTCACTTGCCGAAAGTTTGATTTTCTTGTAATTCGATTTCTGCCAGGAGACAGAAATCCGAATTACATAATCTTACAGATATTCCGATTATTGACGCGAAGCTGATGAGGATCAGCAGGAAAAAGCAGAAATAGAAACTTCTTAATTTTAAAAGTATTTTATCAAAAAAGAAGCAAGAAGGAAGGTTACAGCAAAATGAAGGCGTGATCTACATCATTGACTTACGAATGAAAAGAAGAGAGATTCTCAATTATATGCGAGGTTATTGTTGTTATATTTATTTTTATTAGAATAAAATTGATTACAGCTAAAGAAGTATCAATTTAATATTACACTCATTCAATGTTAGCTACTCTAATTTGTATCGTGTACAAATTTTATACATCAAATACAACTTATTTTAAGGGCAAATATTATATAGTTTATTGTATTTAGATTTATTAACAAAGTCACTCAAAATTTCATTTACTGTCTCTTTTCACTATAATTATTTTTCTAAATTATTAGGCAGTATATTTTTATATACTATTATATTTTGAGTATAATAAAATTATAGAATAGATATTAAGTGAGTGATTAAAAAAATGTATGTATGTGATATAAAATTTATAAACATATCAATAAATAAAAATACTAGGATTAAACAGAGGTAGAGAAGATACTTAAAAGATGTTCAAATGTCACTTTCAAAAGGATCGTTAGGTCACGGATAGTATAAGATACTTTTAGAAAGACTGAGATGAATAAATGTCGATACTTTTCTGACTCTAAGGATTCGATCTTCATAATAACTTGAGGCGCATAACACTCCTTTATGACTAGTTTGTACATTAATTTAACTAGTAGACGAGATTGATATACTACTAATATATATATAATTATTTAAATGCATTTAATTAATACAAAAACTTGCGTATATTGAATAATTTATTTATGAATAAAGTAAATAATTTATAAACACATATATAATGTTTGGTAAGAAATATTTCTCACCTGTCATCCAAGATAAATCAGCATAATGAACTGCGGCTTCGATGGCGACAGAAGGCGTCTCGATGGGCTCGACAGGCAAGAAATAAGTCTGTCTCTCGCGTGTAAAACTCTCTCGATGATATATGTGTGTAGTAAGTCTCTATATGATAGTGATAAATAGATTTACTAGTCGATCAAAACACGAGAGATAATTATCTTCAAAATTAGAATTATTAAATGAACAACTAAACCTTCCTTAGATCATTGAGATTCTCTCTTTTTCTTCGTGGGATGTCAACTTATGCATTGATGCAAGGGATTACACAAGTAATCACAGCGTGGAGTTATATTGCGTACATATGTTGATGATACTATAACGAGAAATAGAGAGATTCTACACTTTTAAGCAGAGTTAAGAGTATTGTAAGATAATTCATTTATGTCAAAATTTTCAGAGCATTTAGGGATATATTTAATAATATAATTATATTAAATCTCAATCATAAGAAGATCCATTATTACAATTAATCATTCTTTTTATCAAATTTACATCATAACTTTCATAATAGGGACGCATATAATATATATAGTAATATAATTATATATTATATATACTATATATATAATATTATATAATATCTATATATTATATATATCTATATATAATAATATATATATCATATATATTATATATATATATTATATATATATACTATGTAATATTTATACAGTGATGGAACTTGTCCTTTTAAAATAGGATGTATAACCGATAATATATATATTGAACTGAACTAGATAGTAATCGTAAAAAAAATCTGATTAAATTATTATTATTATTTCCTTAATATAAATATCAATTAATATATATATCGGGGTAACTCCTATTTTAAAAGTAGAACAAGTTACCACATATATATAAATTAATTACATTATATCTAAATTTAATATATAATATATTAATATTATATATATATATATATATTATTATATATAGTATATATATATAATATTATATATAATATATTATATAATATAATATATATATATTATTATATTACTATAATATAATATATTAACTATATATTATATATATTAATAATATATTAGATGGGTATATATATATATCACTTATAAATAGCTTTGTTTTGATTTAATTTTGATTCTTCTTGGTTTCTAGATGGTAGGTCTCTATATAGGCTTGAATATGATTTGTTATTTCAATAATCAAATGACTTTTTACTGTCATGGCAATATTGGAAGTAAGAACAAAGAAAACAATGTACTCCTTAATATACTAGGCGTACATTACATATTCTTTATCTTCAGTTAATACTAACAAACCTTGGCTTAACTAAACTTAACCTGTGTACGAATAACGACCTTTGCAGTATGATACTTTTTTTGAAAATAATATGGTAAAATGATAAAGTTACGAATTCTTGCTCTGTTCCTGACTTATCTAAAGTTTTATCTCTCCTGCTTGAAAGTTTTGGTTTTCTTGTAATTCGGGTTTCTGTCTTCTTGGAAGCAGCAAGCAAGTTATTAGTGAGTCCGAGTGATAATGAGAGGAGAGAGGAGAGTAGAAATGGAAGATGAAATGCTTAATAAGTAGCACGGAGGATAAGCTTTTTAATCAATTTATGTTACGTACTTATGATAAAATTTTGTTACTAGCAAAATCATTGGACAAGTACGCCATTATAAATATAATTTTTAACTTTTCAATAGTTATAATTTAGAAGGTGGACTATAAATATTACTTCCACTTCTATAAACACGGAGTGTGATGAATTAATAAAATACGTAATGTATATTTAAAAAAAAACCAATTAACTCTAAATTTTCTCAATAGAATAAAATTTCAATATATGGGACTAGTAGGATCTCAGAACAAATAGGAGCAAGTCCCAGACAAACATTGTAAAATAGGATAGAAATATATAAAATAAATTCTCTAGTTTTACATATGTACAAGTTTTCAGACGAGAAGATATTATGATTTATTCCGAGACTATAAACATTGGATATGTAACGAGATTACTAAAATTATAAAAATGGTATACTTAATAATAGTACAAAAATTTCAAAATATTATAATAGTATAGTAATAGAAAAGTACATTCAAATATAAGCATATTTGATAATATATATTATCACTTTAGATATATATAGTCAAAATATATACAAAACATTTTCAATGCAGAAAAATAACAATAATGTTATATATACAGATTTAGAGATATGCACAAAAAGTATATATATAATTATATATCATAATATAATATATATATATATAATATATATCATATATATACGATTGTCTTTAATTATTTCCTTTTTGATGATATTCGATGAGAATTTGGATACATTGTTAAGAAGATTAAATAGCTATATATACATGATTTGGATGAACATTAGTGGCAAATATTGCAACTTCTTCATTTTTGAGAGAAGCTCGTAGAGTAACTTGGTAATGGAGACAAACTATTATGGAATCTTTGAAAAATGAAATTTTAGTTAGTAGTAATATGTTTGTATAGGATTTAATGTTTTCATATGACCTACCACCACTATCATGATATAAGACAATTGCGTCTAACTAAATCTTGCGAGATTCTCTTTGAAATGTCAAAATTCGATAGTTGATAATGACCAGGGGGATTCTGAGCATATATATAAATGAATGGATAACAAATTCTAAGTAATTCAGTCAATTTGTCGATTTGAGATAAAGTCTCACTCTCTCTTTATAGTACACAGAAAACAGATTTAAAGTAAATGAGATAGATGAAACACATAAGGTAATATATCCAGAATATTTCAATATGTCAAAAATCTCATCAACTATTCTCTTCACGATTATATTGTTGTAATATATGTCATGTACGAACAATTAAAATATGTACGAAATTGTTATTGAGATCGTAAAGGCACTAGTTCGTTTTATAACTAAAATAGCTTCGTTTTTGATAGATCTCTTATTTAGTCTCTATCTTTCTTGGATTTCTGCACTCTGAGTATTTTTTTCATAGTAGTCTCACGTGAATGCCGTTTCGCTCTCGTTTTTCTTGTCTACTCATTTTGTGTTATAGTCTCTTTTTTACTGGATTGAGACTTTGTCTTCTCGTGATGAGCGCAGTGAGAGAATATGTAAGTATCATTTGTAATCTTCTGCTCGCATGAGACATCAAAAGTTACAGCAAGGCGGGCATCATGAGTAAGAACCTGCTAGATAACTGGCTACAATAACCCTAGTAGCCAGAGAGTGGATATGTAATAATACTACCGATTATATTAATTCACAATATATATAGAGGAAACTGTATAGAATAAGTTCTTTGATGTAGCTCTTTGGTTCTGTCTTTTGGATAATATTTTTAACAAAAATAATTAAAATGGATACGATAACAGAATGATTATAGCGCATGATGTGGTTTTTATTCTATATAATATGGTAAATACACACACAAATGCATGATTTATTCCATAAAATATAATAACCAACAGTCCTCCCCTTGTATAGTTGAGGTTGCATTTCTCTCATACGGTAAGTTCATTGCGGCCCAGCAGCTATGCACCGTCCGTGTCCTGGTGATTATACGAGCCGTGCCGATATTATTCTCTTTGTATCGAAAACTCTGCTAAGGATAGAGCAGATGTAGCATCTTCTTGCACTGTCTAGATGGGAGATTTATTCCTTATACAACACTCTGTATCGCGCTCACTTGCTGGGAATGTAACACTGTATATTATGGATTTCTGTGTAATTTTCGAACTACAGCCGATTTAAAGCTGCCTATCTTCTGTCAGCAGTATGAGTACATAGCATTAAAAGAGAAAGAGACAAACAGTGAGAGCGTAATTAAACGTTGATAGAAGACAATGTACTACACTCTTACATATTGTAACCAGAGTGAGAATAGACACTAGATTTTAAATATACACACTCATTTGATACGCACGTAATTTTGATATAGCTAAATTTTGTCTATATATAATAGCAAATCTTATAGCACAAGTACGAACGTAAATAAACAAATAAAATAAATAACTATAACCATAGTATTGTTTATATTTAGTAAATGATGTACTTAATAATAATAATTATCATTTATTAACTTTTAATATACTAAGTACCTGCTAGCTACCCGATATATGGTCATTATCTGGAGAAAGAAACTTAAGTACGATTTATTCACTAATTACTATATATTCACATATGCACATTTAGTTTACAAATATGAGATGGACGTTTGAAGATAGGTAATGAGTACTAGACTAAATACAGACAAATACAGCGAAGACACCAAGCAGCAGCGAGTCTTGTGGCTGTATTGGGATGTAGAAGAACAGCCACTACAGCATCCAATTATATATAATTCATGTAATATATAATTTATAATGCATAAGAGAAGATGGAGAAAGTATGAAGATGGAATAAGAACAAAACTAAAGCATAGTATTCTCAGTATAGTAACAATAATGATACTTTTTTTTAATAGAAATTATTCAGTAACAAAGATTTCATCATTTTCGTACTTACTAAGAATTTTGTTACAAGTACAAGTACATAGTACATTACAGGTACATGGTATCAAGTACAAGTACTTTAATGAAAAATTACCTATAATATATAAATATATATTAATAATATATATATATATATATATATATATATATATATAATTATATATATATTATATACTATATATAGTAATATATATTAATATATAATATTACATTATATATATATTATATAATATATATATATTATATATATAATTATATATATATATATATATATATAATGTAATCACTATTATAAATATTATCTTTACTATCAAGTGTTAGTGTTCCTCATAACATAATAGATCAGATACGCATGCAATGTAGATAGCTCATATCATATGCAGTCAACGTTAAGATCCAAGTTCTTGTCAAAAGATCATAATTCAAATCATCATAGATTCTCATGTGCATCATCCATCTCACGAGTCATATACTTCTCACTCTGGCAATCTCCAATAGCTGCGAAGACTTATAGTGACTGTAACATATACCCTAAGGTAAACGATAAATTATTAACTATCTAGATATTAGAAGAATTTATATGAACTACTAGGGGAAGCCCAGCCTTACGCCCCCTTTACCCCTATATTAGTGCGAACCATCGTTACGCGTCATGAAAAAAATCTCACACCACATAGTGCATTCCGGTAACCTCGCGATTAACGCTCAGTTAATGAACGTCAGTCGTCAATGTGGGGTTTCTATCTGTGACAGGTGGGCTACACAATATAACTCCTCTCAAACCACCATTCACTTCATGTTATGTGACATACTTTACTTCTCGCTTATGCAAAACTCTAACAATTTCTCATCTACCAGGCCCTTCTTTTCTAGACATCATTACATTTTTCTTTCACTGTCTCCCACCGGTATCGTTCCAAGACACTTACATATCTTACGTATAACTGACCGTATATACTTTGATCATCCATTACTTTCCTACTCAATTGCACCAAAACCATCCTCACGTACTTTCCATATTAGTTCTCTACATTTACCCGCATTAACTCTACACGGCTCACAACTACATCAAATCATCATCCACGCTTCCTTCCCAAGGGCAAGCACTGAGGGCGTCAGGTAATGCGTGACGCATGCACTCGACTAAACAGATACGTCATTATTAGATATAAACATAGTCGCATTTAAGAAAGCCCAGCTTCTATAGCCCACCTTACTACCTTTTATTAGAGAAACCTCGCCGCCGTCAGAAAATCACTCTAAAGAGCTAGATTCGAATCCATGGGACTCGGGGCGACGTGACCCTCTACGTGACTAGCTTGCATCGTACGGTAAATGTAGGTCTCATGATACTATACTAATCATGATAGTAATCTATTAAGTACTATCTTATTTTACAGTATCACTATAACGCCAATTAAGTCCTACCTACTAACTACATATATACCATATTATTAACAATATATATATATATATAACATTAATATATAACGGGTTACAACAATATACTATATAACCTATCATGTAGACCATAAGGCATAGCTATACTACTACACTCACACTTACGTCCCTTTACATCACACATATATACAACCGTGATTTATACTTCATTATATGCGAAGGAGAGAAGAGAGACGAGAAGAGTATGAGAAGAGAGAGATTTCAGACGAGAGATTGAGACCGAAACGAGAGAGAGCAGATGTTTATGACTGCACGAGAGAAGACGAGATGAGAGACGAGGAGAGAGAGAGACGAGCACGAGCACGAGATGAGAGTGACTGAAGAGCACGCAAAGAGAGGAGAGCAGAAGAGAGAGAGAGGAGAGAGAGAGGAGAGAGAGAGAGAGAGAGAGTAGAGAGCAGCACGAGAGAGATAGAGAGAGAGATGAGGAGAGAGAGATTCCCGCTAGAATATCCTTTATATTTGAAAGAACAGAGAAAAGAGAGAGACAGAGAACGAGAAGAGAACTTTTGTTTCCCCAGCTAGCTACGACAGCAGAAATCTAACGACCTAACGCTTTACACGACTATGGAGGTCTGACCCTCGAACGCATACGCAAGCAGGAGAAGAGAGACGAAAGCACAAGAGAGAACGACAACAGAGTAGAAGTCAAGGAACCGAAGAGAGGAGGACGTAAGTTTACTGAAGACGCAGTTAAATCGATTCGGGTAGGAGAGTATGAGAGGAGAGAAAATTTAATCAGATAGAGATAATAGAGATAGAGGAGAGAGAGAGAAGAGTAGAAAGATGATAGTTTACCAGAACAATAAAAGAGCTTTAGAGAAAGATACCCTGTCTTTTACAACAGAAACCTAACAAATCTATTCTATCTAGTGAAGAGAGTGAACTCTCAAACTCTCTTCAGAATTCGCACAGCACAGAGAGAGATCAAAAAAATCGATACCTCAATATAATAGGAGAGAAAGGTAGTGAAAGTCTACGACCCTATGATCTCATCCATTCTCCCCGATCTCATCCTTCTATAACTCTAATACCCCTAGGTTATTAGAGTTGAGGAGGAGAAGAGAAGTATGAGAGATGGTGAGAGGAGAGAGAGGAGAGTGAGTCAGAAAAAGTGATATGATAAAAAAAAATAAAATGTGATGGAGATGTTAGAGAGAGAGATGAAGAGAATGAGAGAGAGAAGAGAGAAATTGAAAGATTGAGAATGTTGGAGAGAGAGAGAGATTGTAGAGAGAGGATGATGATGAAGATGAGAGATGAATTGAAGATGAGAGAGAGTACATTGTAAGAGAGGAGATTGATGAAGAAGAGAGCGAAAGAGATTGAGAGTTATGAGTAGTTAGAGAGGTGATGGATGAGAGAATTAGAGCAGTTAAGTTATTCTTCATGTTAATGAAGGTATAGATGTTGAGAGATGAGTAGATGAGAAGAGAGCGTAAAATGAGAGTGAGAGCAGAAGAGAGAGAGAAGAGAAGAGAGAGAGGTGATGGAGAGGAGAAGAGACGAGAGATAGAAGAGAGATAGAGAAGAGATGAGAGGAGAGAGAGAAAAAAAGAACAAAACAGCAAGACAGAAAGAGAGAGAGAGACCCGTACAGAGTCTAATTCTTAGTATTCATGAGAGAAAAGAGACGTACATCGCACATATTCAAGAATGTAGGAATTGCCCACACAAAAAAAAGAAGAACAGTTAAACGACCACATCGACCTGGTTCGATCTGACGCTAGACTTAGAGTGATTGAAATAGATGAGTGAGAGAGGAGCCCGCGGAGACGATGGGAGAACCGACTTTTCGAGATCTGATATGACATGTAGCATTTAAGAAAAGAGCAGAAGTCAGCGTAAGATCACTATCGTGCATAGAGACTACTGTATTGAGTTACGATATAAGTGACGAGAGAAAGCTTTAAACGCAGAAAAAAGAAGAGAAAAAAAGAGAGAAAAGAACAACCAAGAAAATGATCACCATGAAAAAGAAAGAGTGCCAGAGATAAGGATAAGTCCCTATTAATCTAATATAGAGGAAAGAGAGTAAAGAGAAGACGACGCTGTATGGAAGCATCCGGAGAAGTAAAGTCAATAAGTAAGAAGTACAAATTTTTACTGCAGGCAGAGGGATGAGAGAGAGGAGAGTAAGACGAGAACTGAGACGCGAATGAAGAGAGAGATAAGATGAACACGCCCAAGTCATAGTAAGTGTTTCCATGTAACAAGAAATTGTGAGATGACGTTACCAAGAGAAGAGAGAGGACAGACAACAGAGAGGGATCTCTAACACAGAGAGAGCTTTCTAATACGCAGAATAGGAGGAAGACCGTTGTTTCCGTTCTCCGCGCATTAAGCGTGTTTTTTCACACACTGCAAGTGTGAACGGCGACTGTGGGGTTCTTTCGACAGCAAGAAAATCGCAAACAGTAAGAGTAGGTACGATGTATCGTAACACACTCATAAATAATTACGCAACCCTAGAAGAGAGAGAGAGAGAGAGAAGAGTAGAATTCACCAGGAGGAGGAAGAGAAGGAGAAGAGAGAGAGAGAGAGGAATAGGAGAAGAGAGTGGAGAAAGAGAGAGAAGGTAGTGAATACTTGAAAGAAGAGAGTTATACAAGTGTTTTCCACCTACCCTTATCTAAGGGTACTATATTGAACACAAGACTGCCAAATCCGCTTCCGAACTATAAGCAGACTCATAAACTTTTTTAGTTATAAGAGAAACAAATAGAAAAGAAAATACGATTGAGATCGGGCAAATCCAATGAATCACCATCCGCCTGACATATATATATATATAATGTATATAAGTATATATATAATATAGTATAAATAATATGAATAGATATATTATATAGATCGAGAGAATAGAGTAGAATATATAGAGTAAGATAGAATAGATGATAGTATTAGAGAGAGTAAGGAGAGTAGAGAATATAAAAATGGCTTTAGTATTATTCTTGCTGCATCTCTTAGTCTGATTAAAAGTTTGATTGAACATCACTTGTATAATTGAAGTGTGAATACAACTAAAAACACATCTTAACACAAGTAATTTCGCCACACGCATATCATGCTATAATGATATCATAACGTGATGTTGAGCATTCTTTGCAAGTACGGAAATGTATCTGAGATTTATTTAAACTAACACACCTAACATCTGGTTCCTCAATGATGGTTGTCCACATATAGAATGAAACTGAACCACATCTAAACTCGAGAGTTAATTCTCACTCAGCTATCTCACATAGAAATGAAATGATATTTTAACGCTGTGAAGATGGATTAGGGCCATACGAGAAAACTCTCTTCTATACTCTCTGTAAGAATTGGTATTCTTTAACAGAGCTACAAGTAAACGATTCACGTTCATAAGCCAATAAATCTATTCCTAGTATTCTTACTGACTAGAATAAAACCATAAGCCACTGGGGAGGAAGACTGAGATTTAGTATATCTAGTATTAATCATAACAATCACTAGCTGAGTTGAGATAATACCTCTGAGTATATATAATTTTTATGATTGTAACTTTTTAATGATTTATTGCTATAAAAAAAAAACACTAATATATATGATTTAATAGAAAATTTAAATCTAGTAATGTAATAGGTATTCGAAGGAGGTATCTAAAATAGGTTTGTTTTTTTTTTGTATGGAGTGAAAGGAGTTGTAAATATAAATTAAAATGTATTAATATAAAATATAATAAATTTAGAAGTATCAAATATCTGGATGCAAAAACTGAATTTGCATCCTAATATGCAATGGATATTTTATTTCACCGATGTCTTGATTATTATTTTTTTATTAATGTAGGAAGATAGTTTTCTCTCGGCATGGGAAAGAGTAAAGTATGGATCAGAACAAGGACTTAAGTACACTGCCGGTATAATTCCTTTTGGCTCTCTAGTGTAATTATTACTTTCATGGTCCAGCTATATTAGAATCTTGATGAAGAGAGTGGTCAAAAGAGTATCTAATTTTCTTCTTTATGATTTAATTAGGTAAGATTTTTTTTTTTGTTGTATGTATCTGTAGGAGGAACGAATTGTGTGGGCCTCTCATAGGTGAAAGATACGAAGAAATGCTTATTAGTAATTTTTTCTAATATCATTATACTGAAAATGGTGTTTGTTTTCTAAATTCTGATAGAGACGTCGGACACAAAACCCATTTGGGTCCTTAGGATATCTATATTTACATACCTGAGTAATTCCAACCCGGACTTCTCGTGACACAGACGAAGATCCTTTGATAATCTCCCCAGTGCCTTTGAGGAAGCTTGAACTCCCCCTTAAAAATCCTGTAAGGAGGACATTGAGAGCCTCTTCTAGTGAGGGAAGCTTTATAGGTCCTCCCTTATGTGTTCCTAGAAATAAGAGGCCATACTAATAAATTTCGTGGCATTCCAGATATTACATAAAATTAGACAAAAATTTGGGGAAAATTGCATATTGTTAAGTTTTCCTAAATCCAGCAGTAGCATATTCATTTTTCCTCCCTACTGCAAAAGATCTGAAACATGGAATGCAAAAGTTTCAGAGATTCTGGCTAATTTAAGTACACTGTCGTAAGCACTTTCCGAGATAAATAGAAGTTAATTAACTACAACATTCCAAAATTCGAAAGGCTGAAGATTTGCTTTTTATTTTTGTTAAGATGATTAAGTCTGTAAGATACTCTTTTTTTTTTTATCCATCTCTCAACTTCCTCTGACTTGCGCACTTACACCAGCCTTGTATCAGAACATGTTGCCCTTTATTGGGGCCTGTTTTTTCCTTCTCCCCAACTCTGGTGGAATGTGATAGGCCTCTGGCCTATCCTCACCATAGAGAAAAAAAATTAACCCATAGATAAAACCAATGTTCAACCCTATATACGAAAAGCAAATTCAGATATCAATATTCCCTCACTTTTAGTAGGATAATCATTAGCAAATAGACCTGGTCTTTGTAGACTTACTTTAACTGATGAAAAGAAAGAATTTTTTTAACACAATTTCTCTCTGCCGAAAGATTTAAATTCTGTTAAAGAAAAACTTTATTTTATAGCTTTCTTATCTTTCTTAAAGAGTTGCCTAAGAAATCGCTCATTTTACATAGTTCTGATTTCTAAATCTTAAAAAATTTGGAATGGTATTAATAAAATAGCTTTCCTAAATCATAAAAATAAGAACTACTGCTAGTACTACTACTATTACTACTACTACTAGTACTACTTATAATAATAATCATAGTAACTAATAATAATAGTTACTAACCCTTTAAAATTTCTTTTGGAGGAGTCTGAGTCGTAGCCAAGAGTGTTCCCAAAAGTTTGGCAACGCAGCACCTAACTTCATAATTTGCATTATCAAATGCCCTATAACAGACTTGTGATAAGGTTTCTGCTTCAGACGTATAAAGAAATGGAGCGTAGCTTACCAACTCAAGAAGACACTAAAAAGTAAATAAATGAATAAATAACAATAATAATAATAATAACCCTTAACCTTTTTTCAGAACAACATAAAATGAGTTAGAAAAGTTTACATATTTCCATGGAGCAAGGAAGATGGCAACTCAAAATAACTCATTTGAGTAAAGACTGAAACGCTACTTTACACAATTATCTACTAAACTGTCTCAATTGTATATAATCAAGCTATTTTGTGACCGCAGGAAAGGATGAACATAACACAAAAAGGAAAGCAAATAAACTTACCATGGCAGACACAGATCTGACTGGCAATGCTCTATCTGTAAGACCAATTTTTGCAACTTTATAAATATCCTTATGAATATTTGAAGCAGCACTTCCCATGCCAGCTGTTACTTTCTTTAATGTCAACATAATTTCTATCCTTAACTGAGACTCTGCATTTTTTAATGTTTTAATTAATATTTGCGTAGTTTCTTCATATGATCTTCCCATCATTCTTCCAAGCTTTTCATACATTGCACCTATGCAGGTAACAGCAGCCCTAGGGAGAAAGAATATCGAGCTTAGGCTTTTAAAATATTTTTGTTACAAACCTATCCTAAAAAAACAGTTTTAAATAAAAAAAGAAAGGTAGCTACTTCTTTAGATAGAGTAAACTATGCATAAAAATTATCAATGATGTAAAAATATGTAAACGGGTTTGATAATTATAATATATAATAAAATACCACAAAAAAAAGTTTTAAAATGTTACTTACAATCTTGTGGGAAGATGATATGATAATGATTAATACTATGACTATTTAAAAAATATTATATATGATGTAAATAATAAAGTTTAAAAAAAGCAGATTATATTTAATATTAATTATATATATTAATCTATTAAATTATATTAAATATCAATTAAATTATACATATACAATATATACTATATATAATAAAATAAGATTTAACATGTTATGACTTATTATATCAATAATCTTATAAGTGGTAGTAATAGATAATACTTGGATGCATCATATCAAAACCTTGTTTTTTAATAATACATTTACAAGAACAAAAAGTTAGTGAAGTCAAAAAAACAAAATAAAAAAAGGAAATGTGGTTTCTTCTCATATTATCTGAAAAAAAGATTTTGACTCACAAGACACATACTATTTTTTAAGCTGTAGAAAAGAGTGTTGCGGAGTATTAAAAAGGGAAAGACCTAAGGAAGAACTTCATATTTCATGGCCTGTAAGCTTAACAAAAGTACTAATGCTGCTAAGGTTACAACCATCACTGCAGCTACGCTTATTACTGCCAAAAGGCTAACAATGAAAATTAAGGTATAAGAAAAAATGAATCAATCAAGATATCGGAAAAAGTAAACAAGAAAAATAATTAAAGTATATACACGATTGAGTTATTTAGAACTCTAGATAATATAATTATGCAAGCTACTTAACACATATTAATATTCCGAATACTTATTTATAGGCTTTCTACATAATTAAATAAATATAATTTAATATATATTTTATAAATAAAAAGTTGAGAATAATTTAAAATAGTAATATTTTATACCTAAATAATATTATCAAATTTAATCTTTGATATATAATTATATTATTCTTATTATATTTATTAATATAGTAAGCAGTTGATTCCAACCAATCCTTAATTATATATAAAATATAAAATTGGCATATCTACAAATATTACTTATTATTATTTTATTAATTAATAATTTTCAACCACTATTGTTAACGAATTCAATCCACAATCCGTGCGGCGAAAATGGATACAAATATATATTATATTATTTAAGTTATTTGATTATTATTTATTATTTAATTAATACTAAATATTAGTACCATAGTATATAGTATATTAGTGCTAACAGAACGTTGTCAAGATTAAAGAGAATTATTTCAGTAGATGCAAAATTTTAAAGGACACGTAGATCTCTCTTGATATTTGGCTAAATATTGTATGAAGATAACCTGAAAAATCAACAATTTTATAAGCCATATATTTTCAATATACGTTCAATTTTTTTCTCTAATTGTACAATAATTAAAATAATATAAAAGCAATTACAAAAATATTATGGAACTTGACACAGTTGAACATAGATCACATATTTTGTTTTAAAGAGATTTGGTGTATACTATTAATACTTTCTTTTATTTTTATTGATTTAATGATTAATGGTTGTCAAGTCATTCTTTCGATTTTGATTATATACAGATGTTTTCACTGGTTGTAATTTTAAATAGTAAAATGTGTTAAATGTCTTAATTATTTGTTTCAATACTGTATATATTTTATTCTTTAATTATATGTTTTAATGAATAAATTTCTTTTATATATTTCTTTTTATCGATATGATTTTTTTTTAATGATTATAATAGAATTTTATTAATTTCTTTTTTAGATATTTTTGGTTGTTTTAAATTTCAACAATTGAGAAAGGGTTGCATCTATTTGTCATTACTTATAGGTTTCTATTTATTGTCAAAAGAAGGAAAAGAGTTTGTTGGAGCAACATTCTCAATTCATATGAATTGTCTATATATAAAGATTTTGAGAGTTCTGTGGCTCAAAGAGGTTGTCTCTTAACGCTTACTCCATCAGACATTGCCCTGGTTCTACTGCTGAGAGTGTTCACGAACAAGCTATGACTGCAATTTCTTCCATATATTCGAGCTTTAATACTTAGATATATAAATAGTTTCAATTTTAATATCTAATAATTTTTCATTACTTTACATTGATTTGTCATTAAAACAATAAAACATTAAAAAACACTGTAAAAACTTTACAAGCATATATTTATTATTATTACTGAAAGTAACAAAATCGCATAAAGGAAGAATCATTGATGATAGTGGCTTATGGTTGTTCTGTTTTGAAAGGGATACTTCTTCTTAATTTTCTCAATAGGATTCTAGAAATTCAACATATGATGTTCCTTTACTTTTTAAATAAACTAGAACATCTGTTGGACTAGCGGTACATGGAACAGTTGTGTGAACTTTTAATATTTTTAGAGGCGACCTAAGACGACATACATTATTACTTTTTTTTTCAATTCTGTACACGAAATTAGTGGTTTGAGTTACTCTCTATACAGTATTGACCATTTTATATAAGCTCCCTCCCTGGCTTTAAACATATGGGGAATCTATTAATTAAAAATTTCTGGCAGAGCCTCACAAGATATGTACAATATCACTAGTAATTATATATATATTTCATAATTTAGACCAACATACTATTGTGATTTTTTATTTATGTATCTAGAGTTTGTTTGGGTAAACAATTATATACCTATTAAATAATATTTTATTATCATATATTTTCTCCTAGTAATATATTTTCCAATAACAATCTGTACATCACAATTAACTTAGAATTATATAGTATACTGATACTACCTTCACTATATACTTACGCTATACATATATATAGTAAACTTTTCTTCTACATTATAGTATATTATTGTCTATATAGTATATATTTTCCTACTTAATCATACAACATCATCACATCAATATACATATCTATATATAGTAATATATATATATATATATATATATATTATATATATATAATATATATCACATATATATAAATATATATATATATAATATATATATATATCACAATACCCTATATATATAATATATACCATATATATATATATATAATATATATATATATATATATATATATATATATATATATATATATATATATATATATATATATATATATATATATACTGGTATGTATATGGGGCATTCATTCCAGGACAAATGAGTGAGAACAATTTTTAAAAATGGAACCACTATGTCTATGTCAGGGATTTCCTTGAAACATTGTCAAAGAACACCTCTAGTTAAAAACCAAAGGAAATGGAATTAACCCAAATCATTCATAATGTATTATAACCTCTTTTTAAAGACAGAAAGTGGAGCTACTAGCTTTCATATCATAAAGCAAGCTAGTTCAAAATTTAAGTACTCAATTACAGAATATGTTCTTAAACCCAGACAAAATGCTCTCTTTTCTAATTGTGATATCGAATTTTCCTATCACTAACTTTTCTCAACATTGTTAAGAAATAATAGCTATATATATATTTTTTTTTTATGAATATGAATCACATCCCTTTTAAGAAATTAACTTTCAAGAGAAAACTTATTCATGCTTCTTAATTTTTATTACATGCTTCTTAACCTCAAAAGTCTTATTTTTAAAACTACAATTCATTTCTGTTAAGGGTGTCCCAAAACTTATTAAATATGCCCACAGATTTGAGAGAAACCTTTGGTACAGCAAATGGCAATCTGCTAAAACTTAAATTTATTCACAAACCATCATGGAAATTACAAGCAACAGATGTTGGAAATGGTCTTCCTTTGCCAGAATATGTTTGTTTACATGTGTAATCATATTCAAACTAACCTAATACCAAATAATATTGAAGGGCTTGAAATTGGTTTATAACAAACAAATTTCTAAATTCCTTTTTAGTTTTCATCGTACTTTTTATGGCATTTTCGAACATAACATATTTTTATAAAAAATATTGGGCATTTTCCTTCAAAAAATTTTTTTACCACGATAAATACTAAAAGTATTTGTGATAATAAAAATAAACTTTTCCTACGCACGATGCTATCTATATTAAATTTGTTTTAAGTTTTAGCGGCAACTTTTCCCGCGAAAAGTACAGTGTACACACACAAAAGATGGTCCGAAAATAATAACATTGGACTGCAGTACTACAATTTTAATTATATATTCTATGGTTGTTATTCCTTCAACTAAAGTGTGCACATTGAAGTAAAATTTATTTCTGTTATGGCTTGTTACTATGTTTTTTCCTAATTCTCTTTGATATATTTAGCTCTCCAAATGAAAGCAAGGGAGTAAGCGGAAGCTTTTGTCGCTGGCAGCAGAAGCTTAAAGAAATATTCGATAACGAGTGGAAACAACTGGAAACCTTTTAAGGAAACACCGAACATACATCAGCAAAAAATTATTTGTTATTTCTTCAGTGTGGACGAGACTTTATATATCAAAGTTTCTACTTTAAATTTTAATGAACAAAGTCTCTTTAATGAGTATAAAAAGACCATATCGCAGAGCATTTCAGTTCAGTATATTGTAGAATCGTCCAGTAATAAAATATTATTTCCATCGTTCTACAACAATTAAAATAACGTTAAACACTTCATAACTTGCAAAACAAAAGTCATGTGATCCTTTTAGAAATTTATGCTACTCACCTAGCAACAGATCACTTAAAAACTTTCCCTCGGACCTAAATTATTATTCTGAGGGCTTTGTTTTCAATAACTTCCAGTTTTTGAATGTTCCATTTTCAAATTGTGGGAGCCATGCGAGCGATGCATAACTTAATTTATTTGTGGCTTTGATTGTGAATTTGTTTATGTGGGGGTGAATGTCATATGCGTGTTGGAAGTTAAAACCAAGATGGTGGGTTGCTTGTTAAGAGATAACTATTATATATAAGTAAATTGCCGGATGTTTATCTGATTCTCTCTTATCTGGTATGTGTAGCGTTATTATATATTTTTTTGGGGGGGATGGTATCATTCCGTTCATTGTCAATCACTGCTTCAGCTGGTCTATATACCGTTGTAGCTCTATGCGCATGTCCCTGAAGGAGTTGTGAGCTTTAAATTGCTACATCGTTGGCATAGATATTAATTCTTATAGGAGGGGGGATGTGGAGTTTGGGAGATCGTGCATAAAGAGATTGAAAAGTGTTGGTGAAAGGATGGTGCCTTGGGGAACGTCATTGTATAGTTTGTATGTGAGGGAGGAGTATCGACCTTGTATGACTTCATCTGAGCAAAATGATAGAAAGTTAGTTCTTATCTTTTGTCTTTAATGGTCATATTAGTATTTATTATTTAATGTATTAAAATATGAAAAGGATTATGTCAAATGCCTTGTTAATGTCTATTGGTATTAGAAGTGTACAAGTAGAGGGGATTTTGGTTAAGCCAGTCAAGATGTGTTGTGTCAAGTCGGTTAGGAGAGTAGTTGTGGAGTGTATTTGTCTAAATAAAGGGACACAGAGAGAAATTCAATTGAATATTAATTTTTCTAATACTTTGGATATTGTGGATAGAAGTGAAATAAGTCTGTATGAAGTCGAATCTTTAGGTGATTTATCAGGCTTTAGTGTAGGAATTATAAAGCATGCTTTTTGAGCGGAGAGAGATTGTTTGTCTGAAATGCCGTATTAAATATTTGTGGGAAAGTTGTGATAGCTTTGGTTCCCAGATGTGTGAGGTGAATAATAGATACTTCGTCTGTGTTCACTGCATGTGAATTTTTTAGTTTTTAATAATATTAAGCAATTCTATAGGGGTAAATTGATTTGGATTTTTATTTTCTAGTCGCTTAATTTGTGAAGATTATGGGTTTATTGCTAATTTTTTAATAGTGTGATATGATGGTATTACATTGGTTTATAGCGTTGGAAATTTTATTATTTTGTTTCCAGAGGGTTTCGTGGGTTGAGGGGGAGGTGATGATTATTGACTTTTTTTTTCTTGTGCAGAATATTTGTGCTGTTTTGGTTTTGTAATCTAGAGTATGGGTGATAATGCTTTCAATTTTCTTTCCGATTTGTGTCAATTAAGGTACTTATTCTATTGTTATGGTCAATGGTTTGATTTAATTTAGCTGGTTTGGTTGTCTACTTTGTATAAGAGAGTTTTTTGGTTTTATAAGAGTGCCCTATTTCTGCTGAGAAGTTGGAATTAAATTGTTTACGGTAGCTATATATATATATATATATATATATATATATTATATATATATATTATATATATATATATATATATATATATATATATATATATATATATATATATATATATATATATATATATAAATGATTCATCAGAACCCTTGGCGTAATGAATATTTTAATATGTTCAATTGAATAAAGAAAGGTTTTCTACATTTTATTTATACATATTGCAAAAGTCGATTATAACTATAACTATACTATATATATATTATATATTAATATATATATATATATATATATATATATATAATATATATACGTATATATATATATATATATATAATATATATACTATATATACTATCTATATAATATCTAATATAAATATATATAATATTATGATTGCAAGAGAAAGATGATAAATCCGCATCCGGAAGCATCCGCATATGTACGCCATTAATTAAGATCCGCATCGCATCGGCGCTTTGCCCTGAGGATGCTGCGCGGAACATGTGATTTTAGATTATGATAAGAATTTAAATGAATAAAAATCAAAATGAAACTATATACAAACTTTAAATGGACGAGACATGGGACTCAGACTCACTGTGACATGATGACTTCATGATCTCATAGCATTGAAGTCACCAGTAATTTGTGTCACTGTTATCAAAGACTTTCACTCGCTGGAATAGTACTCTTCATATGGTGGAAAAAATGGTATTTCTCTCAAAAAAAAACCTTGACTTTGTTGCATTATGTGGGGAAAGTTTTAACTTCTTATCTTAGTAGGAAAATGACATAATATCACCTGCATTAAGCTTTGAAAACCAGTTTGAAGATTTAACCAAAAATAATCCAGCGCCCTACATGCTTCTGTCTACGCTGTAATAACATTAATCTCAGCGCTAAGGAAGCATTTCTGAACCATCTTCAAATGAGAATGATCATCTGGTTAAAAAAGACGAGAATGAAAGATGTAATCAACTACGAGCTAGAAAAACGGCTTTTGGTTCTGTGGAATATTATATGACTCTTATCTATTGCAACTTAATTAGATTCCCGTTATAAGTGTTTTTGTAACACAACATTAGAACAAGTAAATCGTCAATTTGTGGTTGCAGTTGAAAAACTTCTCTCATCCGCGAACAGTCTATAAATTCGCCAACCCATTCCGCTAACACCTTTTACAGTAATCAATAACAGATTACTGCGAAGAATTTCGTAACAGTCTCAGTAGTGATGAAAAAAAAAACACGCATTACTCAAAAGATGTAATTTGGGATTTGGAATTAATTTCATTTGGTGGAAAGGGAATTCAAAATGTTCTTACCCACGCTTGAGAAAAATTGCAAGAAAATACTTGGCCTGTCCTCTCACTAGTGTTCCAAGTGAGAGATATTTAGCAATGTGGGCTAATATATGATGAAAGAGAAGTAGCTGTGCAGAAGGAAAAAAAAAATTTTATGGGCTTATCTCTAAAGACCACCTTCCTAAATTTGGAATTTCAAAATAATAGTAGTAAAAGAGTAGGTAATAATCTATTGTTAAATCTACATTCAGATTAGTCGAACTAAGGTAAGAGGATAGGTCGTGCCTACACTTAAATATGGGTCCCCGCGCCCCTGTATGCAATTATATTAATAGAATGTGGCTAAAACTCGAAATATATATATTTAGACATATATATATATATATATTATATATATATATATATATATATAGTATATAATATATATATATACTATATATCTATATATATATAATATATATATATATATAATGTTATATTATATTATATAAATAGTATCATTTGCTGAGACATCCCGCCCAACCGCAACCGCATCCGCATAACCGCGGGATATTAAAATAAACATCCCATCCGCATCGGCGATGCGAAAATGACATCTACTGCATCACTAATATATATAATATATAATAAATATATATATATATATTATATATATATATATAATTATATATATAATATATATATATTAATTATATATATATATATATTTATATATATATTTATCCTATATTTTTATATATTAATTATATATATTATATCTATATATAAATCTAGGGTTTGGAAAAACCCGAAGGTTGGACAAAACAAACAGCCTCAGCGGTTTTTTTTTTTTTGCCTTTTTTGTTTTATTGTTTTTTTTTTTTTTGTTTTTATTGGGAATTTTATAGGGGGTTTCGTGCGAAAAAAAAATAAAGGTTACCAATAATAATTGAATTTTGCTTTGTAATGTTAATTATTAGTATTATTGACAAATATATATAATAAATAGGGATAAAAATTTACGAAATTTAAACATATAATTTGGTAAAAGACATTGTCATATTCCCAATCATGCATTAATGTTCATTATCTTATTGCGGAAACTTTGTTAAAAGTAATCGGCAATTGCTTATTGTTACAAGTTATTGAGTAGACATAACAGGACTATAATTAGTAAAATTAATTTAAGACTAATATTTTATAATATATTATATTATTAAGACTTTCACATTGTTGTCATCAAAAGTCTGAGGCCCTCTGGGAAGCTACGTAAGTTATCTACCAATGAGTTCAGTAGTTTGTTTACCTAGAAAACTTAAGGAGGCTTGCAGCCAGACACCTGCCCAATGGAACTGCGCCACCAACCCACCATGCGTCTGAGTTTTTATTGTAAAACCCGGGTAAATTGGAGCACTCTTGAGAAAAATACGAATATTATATACGTCACATTTGTTAAACAAAAAAAAGTTAGCACACTGTAGAAAACTCAGAGAATTTGAATTTATATATATAATAGTATATATATATATATATTATATATATACTATATAGTTATATATAAATATATATAGTATAATATATATATATATATATATTATATATATATAGTTATATATATATATATATATATATATATAATTTAGTGTGTCAAACTAAATGGTAATAAGTCAACATGGGAAAATAGTGAAAGAGTGGGGTCCACAGATTTCAGGTGCTGGGAGCACTATGTTTCCTCATATACATAAATTGATTAGACCGGGGATTTAAATGCAAGGGGTTTCTAGAGGCTGGGCCAAATGATACGCAAAGTAGCTACTCAATTAGAAATAGTTAATGGATGGTACTAAAGATTTCAAAATGATCTTGATAAACTTCTTGGGTGGCCAGATAAGTGGCAAATGAATTAAATAGTAAAAAGTGTTAAGGTTCTTCACTAGATTTACTCCAAATTAAAGTTTTTAACTACGATAATGAATGGGGATTGCTTGAAAGCTGTGGACAGAAGAAAAAATTTAGGTGTGATTCTAAGTTAGTAATTTGAAATTAGCATATCATTGTTGGACGAGCAAGGGAATAAAGCTAAGAAGATGCTTTGTTTTGATAATAGCAATGTTTGTTTACAAGATCAAAGAAGTTATAAAGTAAACTGTATAATTAGCTATGCTAGGTCAGTATTAGAGTATTGGTGCACTAAGTTTGGGCCATTTTTAAAAAAAAGACAATATGCTAGAGAGAGAGAGTGGCCAATGTAGAGCAAGGATGGTTTCTGGGTTTTGAGGGTAAGAGCGTATGCTGTCCCTCCAGGCAGATAGATGTTTTTTCTGTGCAAAAGTTGATTTCTCAGAGGGGACATGATTTACATCTATTGATAATATTCACATGATGAATACGGAGACCAATAAGTTTCTTCATAGTACGACGCAACGGCCGAGAGACCAGGGGGCTAGTTAAGAAAAATTAAGAGAAAGCATGCCTATCTTGATATATGAAAGCATGCATTCAAGTAATAGGGTTGTTAAATTTGGAATGGTATTGCGCCAAACAGGAGGTTTGTTTAAGTGCAACTCGATTGCACATTTAAGAAAGGAATTTGGATAGTTAAAGATTGTAGTGGGTTTGGGTATCATATAGTAAAAATTAACTAAGCCAACATGGCTGGTTTAGTTAACAGTAGTTTATTAAGGTTAACTGCATGTTAACTTTAAGTTATTAAAGCTTGTAGTGGTGGTTGGTGCGTACTGAATTAGCTTATAGGTTTTTTTTTCCTTTTAAGTTGAGAACTTTGAGTATACTATGTAAAGTTATTGACAACCCCTTGGTTTCTCTGTCGTTGCAATGCAGCTGTTTTAGACTTTGTGTATACTATGTACGTTATTGACAACCCCTAGGGTGCTTTGTGGATGTGCATGAACATGTTGTTTGGGGTTTAGGTTTCTATTGGCCTGACATGGGATAGTTTTCGATAGGCAGGCCATGTAAGCTTCTTACTCGTCTTATTTATTTCTAATAGTTCTATGTTTGTAATAATATTCGATAGATTATTCTGCATGATTTATCGGTAGTAGTATCTACTACTAATTAATTTCGTTAACTTCGATATTAAAAAAACATATATATATCGAGATAAAGATAGATCTTAATGTATTGAACTATCGGCGACTGTCTATAGTTGCACACATTATTATAGTGCAACTTGAAAAATTTGTATTAGACTTGCTGTGTTATTTCTTGTATTTACGAGATTCGAAACGGTTGGCATAATATTACCTTTCTGTTTCTAATATTTTTCTGTTGGTTATTTTGTTTTCTCTCATATTATTAAATGTAGT
>JABUQX010067840.1:5000-7500 GCA_015478945.1 Trachelipus rathkii
ACTCAAATAAACTAATTCCCTTTTAATTCCTACAGTTATCCTTATGCCCCTATCCTTATTATATAAGGGTACTATTACTGCTCTCCTTCAATCTCTCGGAAACTATCCTTATAGAAGCTTTGTTTACACAACTTCCAAATGCCCACTAATCACCATCTCTCTCCATTCTTCGATCAATGTTGTCACCAGTAATTTCATCTATAACCTGCAGATTTGCCATTCTTCAACTTTCTCACTCTGCCCATTACCTCCTTCTTACTAATGACCTCATCCCAAAATCCTATTCCTTCATGCACCATCAAACCCACACACATTCAGTCTCACCTCTTCATGTACTGCCAATGTTATGTAGATTTTTGAAGTGTTCCCTCCGCAATCTCCTCACATACATTTCATCAGTTACGAAAACACTATCCCTATTCATTATTCTATGCAGATTCCCCTTATTCTCATTCTTAATCTTTCACGCTTCATTCTAAAAGAGCTTCCTATTCTTATAAATCGCCCAATTCATCTTCCTTCCAAAACTGTTCATGGGCATAAGGTACCTCTGCAATTCGATGCATCATTCTTTCCTTTTTTTTCCTTCTTGTAAATAAGCACTTTTCTTTTTAAACCTCATCATTGGCTTGTAGTACATTCAACTAAGCCTCTTTTTAACTTTTAACCGCTAGCATCACCTCTTCATTCTACCACTCACTATTAACAATTTTACTTCCTACTTTAGCACATCCACATATTTATTCTTTTACACTAACCAATAAACGTTTTTCCTTATTTGCGTCCGAAAGATTTGTTCAGTTTCAATCTTGTTCACATTCAGGCGCGATTTATTTTTCAAGCGCTCTTTACAATACTTTTTCCTTATTTACTTTGTTCACTTAACTTCTTACTCTTAATTATATATATATATATATAAGTATATAATATATAAATTAAAAATTATTATATATATATTATATATATATATAGTATATATATATATATAATATATATATATAATATAATATATTATATAATATTGTGAATATATATATAATATATAATATAATATATAATATATATAATATATACTTATATATATATGTACTTATATATATATATATATATATATAGTATATATATATATATAAATACTATAATATATATATATATATATTAATTTCTATATATCTATTATATATATATATATATATATGATACTATATATATAGGGTATGAATGTATTAGTGACCATTATATAGTACATAGTATGGTTATATATATATTATGAGTAGCAGGTTAGGCGTGATTGATTATTATAAGTTTACGTCAGAGACCGTGATATATATTACTAATATACTATAGTTTAAGGTATTATATAATAATATAGTATTTATATATATTATTTATACTAATATATGAATATATATTAAGTATATACTATACGTATAATTATATTATAAATAGTACTGATAGATATATATATATATAGGTATATATATATATATATATATATATATATATATTAGTAGTAGATATATATATATATATATATATATATATATATTATATTATATTATAATATAATATATATAGCTATAATTATATATATATATATATATTTATATAACTTGGGAATCACCATAACGATTGATTTAAAGGATGATCAGTGGCCGTCAACAACAGCTAATATAGAATGACCGGAAAGGAAGTCACAGAGAAGTTTACAGATACGAGTTGATTAGAATTATCGAAAGAAAGGAAGGTTAAAATCAATGCTTTGTGTGAAAATCTCTTATCATAATCTTTCGATATGTTCAGCATCACGACAAGAGTTTCACCGAAATGACGAGGATCGAAGGAGCAAGAAAGAGTCAGAGAGGATGGAAAGAGATCCCCCAATAGGGGACTAGCCCAAATGGTCGACAGGAAAATGGGTCGACAGGAAAAAGGGTCTAAGAGAATACATCAAAGAAAATTTCCTGTACATAACCCGGCGCCGCCAGGCGTATAGGATTAGGTTATGCATTACGGTTAGGTTAGGTTAAGGTTAAGGTTAGGTTAGGATTAGGTTAGGTTAGGTTAAGTTAAGTTAAGTTTAGGGTTTAGGTTAAGGTTAGCTAGGTGTTACGGTTAGGTTCAGGCGTTAGTTTAGGTTAGGTTAGTTTAGGTTAGGTGAATTTTTTTTTAAAGGTTAGGTTTAGGTTAGGTTAGGTATAGGTTATGTTAGGTTAGGTTATGTTAGGTTACGTTACGTTACGTTTGTTGGATTCGTTAGAGAAACTCTAAATAACCAGATTTTTTTTACAGTTGTCGACCATTTGGGTATACTTCCCATCACAAGCCTAATGCCCTTTACGGAAAGCATATTGGCTATCAAGGACACTGTTACAAGATTTTGATGTTTACATATCTTTCTGTTTATGGGTAGAATAGAAAACTTTAGGCAGAAAAAGGTTAAATCGATAGGATGATAATTGGAGAGTTTTGAAGGGTTTTCCCTTCTTCGGTACAGGAT
>JABUQX010067840.1:20000-30000 GCA_015478945.1 Trachelipus rathkii
TATATATATATATGTATATTATAATATATAATATATATATATATTATTATATATATATATATTAATATATTATATATTATATATATTATATATATTATATAATATATATATATAATATATATATATATATTATATATATAGTATATTATATATATAATATATGTTTATATATATATACTAATATATAATATATATATTATATATATATATATATACTATTATATATATAATATATTATATATATTCATTATATATATAATATATATATATTCACTTACACAACAGACACACCACACACCACAACACACCACCAGCACATACACACACAACACACACACACGCACAACCGCTAGGCTACTTATACGCACATACACCATGTCCCTTAGACACCAACACTCGCCCCTACACCTACACACACATTCGCACACCACATTCCCATGACATTACACTATGGCAAACTTATACTACTGTACTTATACCACATATCACTATGACACTCTATATCCGCACATTCCACTATGACACTTATACCCTAACTGAACACTATAACACTTACACTCTCCATAGACACTTACAAACTCACCATAGACACATCAGCTTACCATACATACAACCTTAATCACTTACAACTACGCCATCAGACACTTACAGTAGCTCCATATACACTTTACACTTACACACAGATGCACTTACATTTACACTCACTAACACTCGATATTTTGGATGGCTCAACTTAATCCTCAACTTTGATGCCTTAGCTTGATGCCTCAGCATTGATGCTCACTTTGAGGGATTGATGCTGCAGCATTGATGCTTTTCTACCTTTTTAGCCTTTTCTACCCTCCCATAGAACAGAGCTATATATCAGATGTCTACCTAGGGGTCATAAGAACACCGAAGGGCCCGCATACGCCCTCCGAGCAAAAGTCCAGTCGAACACCGCACCCGCAGTGTGGCGACCCGCCGCGTACCGCCCACCTCGCCGTGCCCTGCAGGCGGGCAATATTTCCGCGTTCCCGCCGCCGCGTGCGCGCCCGCAGGCGCAATATTCCCGCGCGAATGAAATATATATATATATAAGATATATTATATATATTAATATATATATAATATAGTATATATATATATAATATATATATATATATATATAATATTAATATATTATATATATATATATTATATATATATATAATAATATATTATATATATATATATATTATATATTACACTATGAGTCATTCATTTTTTTATTTCATACTTAAACATTTTTTATTAAAAGCATTTTCGCGATCCTAAAACTGTAACTCATTACAGACCTAATATTTAACACATATATTTATAGTTTGTGATATCAATGTAACTAATTCAAATTTTTTTTTTTTTTCACATATACTTGAGATGCACTTTTCATTTTACTTAAACTTAACCATTTTTTTATAAAACATTTACATTACAGACCCTAAAGCTGTAAAACAGTAAATTCAATAGCTTCACTTGCACTACAACAGAGGGAATAGTCCCAGGTTTTGTTTTGCTGATTTGCTGATTATCTGTTTTTACGATATATTTAATTAACATGTATTATTCTTTATATTTTTTACTTTAATACTTTTTAATTTATAAATTTTTAAAAATTTGGTATGTAAAAAAAAACAAGAAGTGGGCGTGATATACTAATCAATTTTATTTTACTACAATTGAGGAATTTTATTAAAAACATATACTTTACATACTTAAGCATAAATCAGTAATCAATATGAGGTGTACATAGCAAACAAGGGGATTATTAATGCTTTGTTTTACTGCTTTACTGCTTGTAAAACTCATATGTTTAACGCTTTACCTGCTTACACTCATATGTTGTACGTAGCTTAAAACTCATATTATTTAATTAACATACATTAACCTTAAAGCGTAACGATCAGTAAATCAATAGAGGTGTTACATAGCAACAAGGGATTAGTACTGCTTTATTGTTTTACTGCTTACTCCATATGTTTGAGTGTTTTACTGCTTTAATCATATGTTTTTTATCTGCTAAACTCAATATGTTTACTGTTATTTACACTGCTTTTATAACTCATATGTTTTACTGCTTTAACTCGTATATTTTAACATTACATACCTTAAAAGCAGTAAATCAGTAAAATCAAATAGAGGTGTTACATAGCAACAAGGGGATTAGTATGCTTTTGGTTTTACTTGCTTTACTGCTTTAACTCATTTGTTTTTGCTGCTTTACTGCTTTAACTCATTATGTTTAACTGCTTAAACTCATATGTTTTACTGGTTTAACTCATATAACTTCATAGTTTACTGCTTTAACTCGTATATTTATTACATTATGTTTTCTTTTATATTTTTATTTTGTTTTAATACTTTTTATTATTTTATTATTAATTTTTATTTTTTATTTTATTTTTTATTTTCTATTATTATTTATTTTTAATTATTTATTTTATTTTCGCACTAGTGTATTATTTTTCATTCGTTCCATTGTATTATCATTAACACAGACACAGACACACACACACACAACACACAACACACACACACACACACACATCACACACAACACACACAGCACACACACACACACCACACTAACACAGTACATAGACATAACACCTACACCTAGCACAACTACACAACCACGCACACTACACAACACACACGCCCCTGTTCAAAATATCAATTAAGTTCTTTGTAATGAACATAACTATAATTTATTAAAACATTTTATGTTTTACTTAAATACGTACATTTATAATTACTTCATTTAATATAACTAAAATCTATTTCAAAGTTTTTTAACTTTCTATAAAATAAAGATCAAATCATTATCTGTTGAACAAAGAATTTTATTATTAACTGTTAAATACTTTTGTTATAAATTTTATAACTATCAACGTTTTAAAATAATTTTTACTAAAATTTTATGAATCTTTTAAAAACATAATTTTACGTACTTAAAGCAATAAATCGTAAGTCAGTAGGTCAAGCCCTACATCCCCCTCTACACAAAAGCTATGCCATCGTTTTTGTTGCTATTGAACTGTACTGGCTTTTACATCATTTAGTCATGTATAAGTATAAAAATAACAAAATAATTTCTTCTCTGCTAACATAACATGTATTTCATTAAAATCATTCTAGGATTTTATTTAAAAATAACAATTATTCACTTACATTTATATTAATCGCTCGATGTTACTAAAAATATTTCAATTTTTTTTAAATATTTGGATTTGGCTTTATAATTATCTATGTACATTGACAATCCAATACGAGAAAACACAACGACAACCCGCACTCCTTACAGATATGAAACTGACCTCTCTCTGGGTAAAATGTGTTGAAATAACTACTTAAGGCTAAATTTAGGATAGGCCTTTTTGTACCCCTGGCGATTTAGGCTAATAACAGTCAAAATAGTATTTCTCCAACTCGACCCTTTCCCTTTAAAATGTGGGTGCAATAAATACGTTAGTCCTAATTTAGGCTAAATTAGGATAAAACCTTTTTGTAATCCCGGTCTGAATTTAATCTAATACCGGGTCAAAAAGGTAAAAGTAGTCCTAGCGGTTTGTGCGTGTGTGTGTGTGTGTGTGTGTTTGGGTGTATGTTGTATATTTATATTAATATTTCTTTCTATCATATATTTCTATACATATCCATATATATATATTAATATATATATATATATATATATATATTATTAAATAAATATAGGCCTATAGAGTGTTAGAAAAGACTAACTCATAGTAGGAAGCATCTTAGCAACTTGTAATATACACCAATCGATTTCTCATACCTTATAACCTAGGGTTGACCCCCATATTAGGGCTATTCTAGGCTCAGGGGGAGGAGCCTAGAAAAGGCTTGAAAAAGTGGCACTCAATGTGGCACTATTAGCACTCAGTTGGAACTATGTGGCACTCACTTGGCACTCATTGGCACTCCCTTGGGGCACTCACTTGGCACTCACTTGGGCACTACCCTGGCACTCCATAGAATACTCATAGAATACTAATAGAACATCCCTAGATACTTCTTACGGTGAGGGAACCATCAAATGTATTGAACCATCAATAAATCTGAGTCATCAAAGCTGATATCATCAATATAGATGCAATCAAAGATGAACGTACAAAAGTAGCCATAAAAGTTCTGAGCCAATCAAAGTTGTAGGGGCAGGTGTAGGCGGCTAGGTATAGGTGTACGCTAGGTGGCGGGTGGAGTCTAGGTGTAGGTGTAGGTGTAGGCTAGGTGAAGGTTGGGTGGAGGCTAGGTGTAGGTGTAGGTGTAAGTGTAGGTGTAGGCTAGGTGCAGGCTAGGTGTAGGTGTAGGCTAGGTGGAGGCTGGGTGTAGGCTAGGTTAGGTGTAGGCTAGGTGTAGGATGGTGGAAGCTAGGTGTAGGTGTAGGCTAGTTGAAAGGATGGGTGAGGCTAGGTGTAGGTGTAGGCTAGGTGAAGGCTAGGTGTATGGCTGGGTGTAAGGCTATTGTGAAGGCCTGGGTGTAGGTATTGGACGGCTGGGTGTGGCTAGTGTAGCTAGGTGTGTGTGTGTGTGTGTGTGTGTGTGTGTGTGTGTGTGTGTTGTGTGTGTGCGCGCGCGGGGTGTAGATGTGACCGAAATATCAAGGTCAAAACATAAAAAAGGCTAAGCCCCTAAAGGGTTGGCCAAAAATTAGGTGGGCCAAAATTGACCCATGCAAAAATTAGGGTTGTCGAAAAAATTAGGGTGGGACACGTACAATGGTTGCTGCGCAACCGTTTGGCGCAACCCTTCTTCGGAAAGGGTTGGCAAAATTAGGTGCCGGAAAAATTAAGGGTTGCCAAAAAATTAAGGTTGCCATAAAAATTAGGGTTGCCAAAATTGCACCCTGAATACCAAAGGGTTGGCCGAAAAAATTAGGATCTCCAAAAAAAGTCAAAGACCCAAAAAGTTCAAGGACAGGTAAAATTTGGGCTGAAAAAATTCGGGTTGCCCAAAAAAGATCAAGGTCAAAAAAGGTCAAGGGCAGGTAAAATCGCGTTGTCAAAAGCCACACGAGCGAAATCCACTCCCTTACTACCTCTCACTCATCTTTTAGGAATGGCATCACGACCATAATATGCATATTTTCGTTAAGTATGCTAAAAAAAAAAAAAAAAAAAAAAAAAAAAAAAAAAAAAACTTTGAGGAAAAATAAATTAAAATATTTTTTTTTGTTCTTAATGCACTTTTTTCAAATACCAAAAATTAATTTTTAAATTCATTACCTGAATTTAGAAAATAAATTTGTTTATATTATTGCCTTTGGCTTCTCTTTGTTACATTTTTCATTATCCACAGTTGCTATAACCTAAATGTAAATTTTAATTTACAACTTATATTTGCAATTTTACATTACAGTTTATATATTTACAATTTGTTATTAGTTGTGAAAATTTATAGATAGTTAGTAATTACTAAAGCTATCGACGAAAGGTATGCTTGCCATTGAACTCGTGGTTGGTGTGAAGGCAGTAATTTTAATTCTGCCTGAAGGCTACGGCACATGCCCATTGATGGTAGAGTCTCTCCCAAAACAAAACTTCTACTATGGATACCTAAAAACACCAACAACTCATCTAATTGGGAAGGATTACAGGTTTTCATGTGCAATAACTTAAATTTTTTTTTTAAATTCTTTGTGGGCATTCAATTAAACTTATTAATTTTATATATATAGTATAATAATATATATAATTTATATATATAATATATATATATATCTATATAATATTATATATATATATTTACATATATTAATATATATATAATATATATATATATATATATATATAATATATATATATATATATATATATATATATATTATATATATAATATATAATATATATCTATATTATATATATACATTATATATATAATATATATATATATAATATATAAATATATAATTAATATATATATATATATATTATAATATATATATATATATATATATATATAATATATATATATATATATATAATAAATATATATAATATATAAATATATTCGACTATTTTATTTATTTCCTTCAAATTATGACCATTAGCACATGTGACACGAGCGCCATGATATAATATATAATATATATATATATATTTATATAATATATATATATTATAAATATATTATATTTATATATAATTATAATAGTATATATATATATTTTATATATATATATATATATATATATATTATATATATAATATTAATATATTATATATATAAATATATATATATATCATATCTATTATATATATATATTATATATATAACAAAGAGGGTAACAAAAGAAAAAAGATAAAATTAGCACTTTAACTCGTGAGATTTAAAAGAGAGGGGGGGGAAGGCGTAACGTTTCGACACTCCCTCGTGTCTTCTTCAGACGCCAGTTAAAAAATAAATGTAAATGAAAAGCAAAAATGGGAATTAGGAGGTAACCTACGAAGCAAAAAAATATTGGTTGGCGGGTTGAGAAATAATATATATTACACTGTTACAAAATAAATGAATAATGGGAAATTATTAGTAAATATAAATATAGACAAATATAAATATAAATAAAATATAAACAAAAATTAACATAATATACACAAATATAAACATAAATATAAACAAATATAAACAAACAAAAACAAACAAACAGTTAAAAAAAAATAGTAATAAAAATAATAATAATAATAATAAATAAATAATAATAAATAAAAATATTAATATAAATATTAAAATTAAATATAAACAATAAAAAAATGTAAATAAAGAACATAAATATAAGTATAAACAATACAAATAAATATAATATATAATAATAATAATAATAATAATAATAATAAATAATAATAACAATAATAATAATAATAATAATAATAATAATAATAATAATAATAATAATAAAATAATAATAATAAAAATAATAATAAAAATAATATAAAATAATAATTAAAATATAATTAAATAATAATAAAATAATAATAATAATATATAATAATATATAAATATAATAATAATAATAATAATATAATAATATAAAGTAATGTAGAAATAATGAGAATATAATAATAAATAAAAAATAATGCATGATTAAAGGTCTGGTTTGAAAACGGTTTTAAGAAAATTATTTGTTATAAGGTCTATGTTGCAGAAACCTTCTGAGATATTGAAATTGTTATGATTTTTAATGAGAAAGGATTCTATTAATCGATTTTCGGTTCGGAGGGATGATGCAAAGAGAAATCTAGAGCTGTTCCAATTTATCAGATGGTCACTATTGATTGTATGTTGATAAATGGCATTTTGAATGCTGTGACGATTGATCTCATTTTTGTGTTGAGTGATTCTGGTGTTGAGAGTTTTGAGGGTCTCTCCGAAATAGACAGAGGGACAATTCATGCAGGGGACGATATATACACCTCCTCGGGACTCTGATTTGGTATTGTTATTGTGGATTAGGTGGCTATGCAAAGTACAAGGGTATTTGAAAATTAACTTGCGGTTAGAAAGAGCTTGTAATGTAGTTGCAAAGGAATGTAAATTGTGAGAATAGGGAAGCACGATACAATCTGAGAAATTGGTTTGTTCAACGGGTTGTGTTGGATTATGGAATTTATTAAAGGCCAAACAATTTGCAGGAATTGATTAGAAAGGGAGGATATGCGAGAGAAGTAAACAGAGTAAAAAGATGATTAATTTCTTCTTGCAAGAATTGGGGGTCGGATATACGAAATGCACGCAAAAATTGATTAAATATTACAGACTTTTTTATGTGGAGGGGATGGTTGGAGAAGTAATGTAATAGACTGCCGGTATTAGTGGGTTTGCGATAAATGGAGAAATAAAGATTAGAATTATGGATGTGTATATCTAAATCAAGGAAAGAGATTTTGTTATTTTGGGGAAGTTCGTAAGTAAATTTAATGGAATGAGCAAGGTTGTTGAGTTGTTGCAAGAAATTTTCAATGGGAAAAGATTCGGGTATAATTGCAATGACGTCATCGACGTAACGAAACCAACTATGGATGAGAGGAAATAAGGCTATGGAAGGAAGGAGTCTGCTTTCAAAAAACTCCATATATATACATGACAAAATGGGGCTCAAACTACCCCCCATACTAGCTCCAAAAATTTGTCTGAAATAGTTATTATTAAAGGAGAAGGTGTTTTGTTTGATGCACAATTTTAACAAAAATGTGAAGTCTGAAACTGAGACAGGTAAAGGGAGTGAACTTAACTTTTCGGACAAAAACTGAAATACATGATCAATGGGGATATTGGTGAAGAGATTAATGACATCGAAGCTAATTAAGGTATGATGAGAGGGCAAGGTTTTTCCCACCTTGGAGAGGAAATGAGTATTGTTATTAATATGGGAGTTGGAAATGTTACCTAGCAGTGGGGATAAAAAGCCAGCCAACCATTTGTTTAGCTTGGAGAAGACATCATTACGACTGGAAATTATTGGTCTTAAGGGATGATTTTCTTTATGTAATTTTGGAATGCCGTACATATAAGGTAAAGTAGGGTTATAAACAGTTAACTTGACTAAGGTTTCATTATCTAACTTTGGTTTGACATATCTGTTGAATTGATAGGTTAAAGAATTAATGGGGTCACAATTAAGGGGCTCATATACATTTACATCACTGAGCAAGGAATTCATTTTGGCTACATAGTCAGATTTGTCCAGGATGACAACACCACCACCCTTATCGGCTTTTCTTATTTCAATAGTTTTATTACTACGCAAACTTGCAATTGCGATCCTGAATCTTTCGGGTATATCAAAGTTTTCTTGTTTTAAAAGCTTAGTGACCAATGGCAAAATGCATTTGAATTCTGATAATTGCGCAATGGTGTTAATTTTGGTTCTATTGTTATTACGAATGGAAAAATTAAGTCCTAGGCTCAATACTTCTCTCTCGGCATCACTCAAAGTGTGAGACGATAAATTAGTAACTATCTGAGTGCGAGTAAACTTTGTCCATTGGGAGCTTCTTATTAAGCCTTGTAATTTATAATTAGAATTTGCAATGATACGTGCAGAGGATTTACTAATATCTAAAAATATACGGTCATAAAAATGCCTCAGAACGAGAGGATGCATTAACCTTTTCAAATGAGCATGAATAGAGTCTGTGAGAAAATATATCCTCTTCAAATGGATATTAATCGATTTAATACGGTTTCTTAAAATTATTCTATAAATATCAGGAAAAGGAGAATTACTGAAATTTATATAGTTGCGAGGCACTAAAGAAACAGGGATAACTTGCTCTCGAATGCACTGTTTTAAAAATTCAATTGATCGTTTACTCTTCATGATTTTAAACTTATTACTTTCTAGGCGACGTAGGTCCGAAATAAGGTAGGGGTAACAAGAAAAGATATCACGTATAGTAGGTAAAGAATTCATGGTTATTAATATATATCAAAATTATTTTTATGAGTCACTTCCACCTTCACTGCACTCGAACAACAAATTAAAGTAAAAAACCACTAAATATAACAAAGAGGGTAAAAAAGAAAAAAGAAAAATTAGCACTTTAATCGTGAGATATTAAAAGAGAGGGGGGGGGGAGGCGTAACGTTTCGACACTCTCTCGTGTCTTCTTCAGACGCCAGTTAAAAAATAAATGTAAATGAAAAGCAAAAATGGAATTGGAAGGTAAACCTATCCCGTAACAGAAAAATATTGGGTTGGCGGGGGTAATGAGAGATAAGTAAATATTTACAACTGTTACAAAATAAATTGAATGATGGGAATTATTAAGGTAATATGAAAATATAATAAAAATAAAAAAAAAAAATTAACATAATAAACACAAATATAAACAAAAATATAAAAAAAAAAAAAAAAAAAAAAAAAAAAAAAAAAAAAAAAAAAAAAAAAAAAAAAAAAAAAAAAAAAAAAAAAAAAAAAAAAAAAAAAATATACATATATATATATATAAAACATATATATATA
>JABUQX010067840.1:32500-43061 GCA_015478945.1 Trachelipus rathkii
GAAAGGTCAGCATAATGTTTTTTCAAATGATCTTCACTGGCCTGGGCAAATAAAAAATAAAAAAAGTTTTGTCAAAGTTTCTTTCCATTGTATTACATATTAAAAACTATTGTACCCTTAAAAATAATGCATCCAAGTAACAAATGAAATTTGGAACATTTTACCACATTTTCCATTTATTAAACCCGTTTATATATATATATATATATAATATATATATATATATAATAATATATATATTATATATATTATATATATATATATATTATATATATATATTCTATATTATATATATTTATATATTATATATATATGGTTCACAGAAAATTTGAATTTGATTCCACTGACTTTCCCTGACCAAATCCGCGAATTTTCCCTGACCAGCGTGTTCCGTTATCTGTTGGCGTATAAATATTAAATATTATTGGCAGCCTATTACTTCAGTTCATTACATTAAATTATTGAAAAATTACTTTAGAAACTGTTCATCTCAAAATGGACGATTTAAAAAACCAATTTTTTTTTTTTTTTTAGTAATCCATCTATACCTTCCCCAATTAGCCCATCCAACACACTCCCTTTTTTATTTTTTTCCCAAAATTTTTTTTTTTTATTTATACAACAAGAAAATAAATTAAAAGCTTATATTAATAGCCTAGGTGCATACGTCCACTGTGATCACAAAAAGTTCTAAATGGGGAGAATTTAGGTTTAATTTTTTCTTTCTCTCAAGCATACTGAATTTTTGATTTGTTAAGCGTATTCCTTCTGGTCCAAAGCTTCATTTTTTAACATCTTCTCTGGCTCTTCAGTTTCAATAGCTTGTATGGGATACTTTCTTTTTTCCAACCTTATTTCCTTCTTTTGGTTCCTGTTCGTTGACTTCTGAGATTGATCTTCCTATCTCCTATGGGCCAGCTCTTTACATTGTAAAACATTTTTTTGGTGATAGGAAGAATTTAAATGATACTTTTCTGAGATCTTATAGCATTGCTGCACTGTTTTTGAGAACAGACTATGTTCTTTCAGAATCTCCACTAAAATTGCTTAATTATAGAAAACCCTCCTTTCCACTGTCGCAAATTTTCAGCGAAAAATATCAGTCCCTAATTTTAATAATTCCACAATTCACAATAACATTGATGTCCCCAGGTAACTTAGAAGGAAAAAAAAAAAACTCTCTTAGAAAGACAATCACATCCAAAAATATTTTTTTTTTTAATTCATGGGTAAAAATGACCTTCAACTGCAAAGTAAGAGTGTTATTGTGCGTTTTGCTTTCTATGAAAAAAATAGGGAGCAAGTCTATGTTTATTCACATATTACATTTTCCAATCTCCCCATTTAAATTTGAAGCTACCGCCTAATCTGGAGAACTAATTTAAATGTTTCCCTATATCTCACACGAGTTTAAAGACAATTTTATCATGCCACCCACCTTCAATGCCTAGTGATTTCAGATCTTGGGTAACATCTTTTAATGCAAAAAAATGAGACTGATTGATAAACTCGTTTTGGTTGGTTATTAATAGAACACTAAGGGTCATTTACAATCGGTTGAGTATGATAGAAGTTGATGGAATGACATATAATTTTAAGTGCACACACTTTCACTAATATTTGTATTATTATAACACATAACGAAAAAGTTTTTTCCAATGATGGTTGGTCCTGCCGAGTTTTTGATTAAATTCAAATGAATGTTATCCCCACTACTTGAATGTGAAACTCGGCTTTGGGGTCCCATGTTAGATAGATCAAAGGTTTCTTTTTAACATACTTTACAGTAATCCTTGGAACTGATCAGGTCCTTTACCTACCACCTGATAACGCTGGGTTCAGTTTGGACATCCAACCACTGGTCGTTAAAGTAGTTTTTTTGTTTGAAGTCATTTTTAAATATATAAATATTTCAACTGCAAACAAATATCAGAGTGGCAAGTTTAAGCATGGCTTTTGTCATAGGCTTTGTTATTAATAGTGCTGCTGAAAATTATTTTATGTACTTTCTAAGTTGCAGATGATACCAAAGTGGCCCCTCAGTTAGGAAAAGTGAAGGATGCATAAAGATTCAAAAATGATCTTGATAAACCTTCTTGGGTGGGCAGATAAGCTGGCAAATGAATTTTAATAGTAAAAAGTGGTAGGGTCTTCACCTAGGTTACTCAATATAAAGTTTTAACTACGATATGAATTGGGAGTGGCTTGAGTTCTGTGGACCAAGAAAAAGATTTAGGTGTGATTATAAGCAGTAATTTGAGAAGTCAAGCTAATCTAATTGTTTGGAACTAAGAAAAAAATGCTAATAAGCCTGGGCAAATAATATCGGCAATGTGTGTTTTACAAGGAGCCAAGGAAGTAATAGTAAACTGTATATTAGCTATGTTAGGGCCAGTAATAGAGTTATTGTGCATAATGGGCCCCTTATTTTAAAGAACGACTAGATATGCTAGAGCAGAGTGCAACATAGAAGCTAACAAGGATGATTTTGGGGTTTTGAGGGTAAGAGCTATTGAGGAGAGCTTGAAGGAGTTAGGAATGTTTTCTGTAGAAAGCGATTTCTCAGAGGGGACATATAATGGTTTCTCAAAATATTTACATCCTATTGATAATATAGAGACCAATAATTTTTCATAGTAGAAGCATGGAAAGGTGACCAGGGGGCATAATAGAAATTAAGAAGTGAAAGCATGCGCATCTTCGATATAAGAAAAGCATGCATTCAGTAAAATAGGGTTTGTTAAATTTTGGAAATAGTCTGCCCAGAGGAGGGTTGTTGAGTGCGAACATCGATTGGCAACATTTAAGAACGGTTAGATTCGTTTATGGATGGGTTGGGTATCATATTATATATTGACTGAAGCCAAATTTGGCGGTTTTTAGTTTATATGGCAGTTAATGTTAGATGCCATGTGTGACCATAACTTAGTTTTAATGCATTGTGGATGTTTGGGTATCATATAGTTATATATCATTAGTTTTGAATAAGCAAATTTGGTGGATTTGTAGTTACAACAAATTGATAAGCCCTAGGGTGCCTCTTTGTGGAATCTTGCATGAGCATGCTTGGGTAAGTGGGTTTGACTGGGACAGTCGTCGATAGCCCATGCTGGCTTTTTACCTGTCTCTATATTCCCCTATGTCCCTAACATTTGTACAACGTTAAATTCGTTATCTTGTTAGTTATATATATATTATAAAAATTTTAAAATTATAGTATATATATATATATATATATATATATATATTATATTATATATATATATGAAAATCTGCAACTTTAAAAATCACCTTTCGAATCACCGAAATATATGTTTCAAAAAAATTTTATAAAGTTCAGAAAAGTTAAGTTCAGTTTTTTTTTGACTTCCCAAATTTTTTAATATTTTTAAAAAAAATTTTTTATTCGTAGAATTTATTTCTTTGGGCCTAATTTGTTATAGGAATGTGAAATTTTTTTGATTAATTTTGCTATAATGTTTGTAAAATAATTTAGCGACGAATAGTCATTTTTGGGAGTCTGAGTAACTTTTCATGAAAATCCAATGTGAGGAAAAATTCCTACCCTAATTACATGGTGTCCTAAATTATGTGGCAAAGGAAAAAGGAGAAACATTATATATATATATATATATATTATATATATATATATTTATATAATATCTATATATATATATATATAATATAATATATATTATATGGATAATATATGGTGCGTATGTAGTTAAATAAGTATATTATATATAAGATTATACGTATATATTATTAATGATGGAAGGGATATGGGTCTAAATTTTTTGGTGTGAGATATTTCGAAAAGACTGTTAATGTGATGGTGATGCTTGGCAAAAAGAACGATGTTGTTAGATGTTGGGTGTTTAGTCTTTGAGCATAAATATAATATTGAAGTATGCCTCTTCCCCCAACTTTTTATAGATAATATTGTCATCCCTCTAAAGTTAGTCTAGTGTTTCAATATCATCGAATCTTTCAAGGCCCTCGTCCTCGCAGAAACAATTTGTTTTATAAAAGTTAATTCGTTGCGAGTGGAATCAAATCTGACTATTTCTACTTGATGAAGTGGTTGTTTTGACCTTCCCAAAGATTTGTGAGCTCAAGCTTTCATTTCTATAAAACAGATGACAAAGGTTGAAAATGTAAACACGCTTCACGCTTCTACAACATTGGCAAAGTGTTTGCAGATAAATTTGAATAGTGTAGACTTGGACTTTTTTTACACGTTTTTTTCTGAAAATGTTCCTCTCTTCAAACTACCTGTAACTGCTCCATCTTTCTATAAACCACCGGTATTCAACTGCAAAAGAATTAATTATAGATTTTGACATCATAAGATTATTAGTACTCCTTGTAAATTAGCCAACTGTTGATGATCGCCTTGTCAGGCATGTGAAAAATAAGTCTGTAGGATCTTACGTCTTTCATCAAATGTCTTATCAACAAATGAATTTGGCAGTCCACCATATCAACTTCTCTCCTAGATGTATTGGAAACACTGATAAACTTTTGACATGGAAGATCAATCTTATAACCCACCTTTATAGTTATGTAAAGGAATTGTACTTACAGGAGAGATTTTAGCAAATATTACAACAATATTTATCACTTTATCACTCAATTTCAAATACAGAATGATCACTGGTAGGTCAAAATTATTCATATGAAACTCTTCCTTCATTTATAAGGCATTTTTCAGAGTTTTTCCAATTGGTATTTCTAATAACCGAGAAACTCCGGCTGTATCACAACACTAAATACTACGACTACCAAGATGATGCATCGAGGGCAAAGATATAAACTGATTTTCAAAAAATAACAAACATTTCATGTCATATAAATGGAGTAATCTGTGTCAAATGTAAAGCTGAACATGAACTAAAGGAAACAGAACAGAAGACTGATTCATCAGCTTTATTTTCTCTTTATAGTGAGTGAGGTCATGTAAAATTTTATTGTCATAAAAACAAAGCATATGTAGCCCTGTTTATGAGGTTTACTTGGATTGTGCTAATGATGGGACGAGGCAAAAATAATTTCCAATTCTGATGCTGATTCGAACTAAAATTTTGCTTCCTATTCCAAATCTTACAAAATTTCATTATCCAATGCTGATTCTAGAAAATTTGCTGATTCTTCCAATTACTGATGACAAATCTAATTCATCGTCTCATCAATAGTGTGTTCCATATAACAAAGTTGTTGCCCTGAATGGTACAAGTTGCTATATATACGGTATATATTTATATATATATATTATATATTATATATTATAATAATATATAAATTTAATATAATTATATATATATAAAATTGAGAAATGTGGGAGCGGAGGGTAAATTTCTTGCCGGGGAGTGGGAAGCCAAATAAAATCTTTGAAGGGGTAGGGATACCGTATAAGACATGTGATTGGACTATTTAGGGGTGGGATGTAAGAAATGTTTTGCGAAATCATTTTAGATGTTAATTTTTGAAATTATATATATATATATATAAATATATATATATTATATATATTTATATATATTAATATATATGTATATAATATATGAAACAACAGAATTATTGTAAGAACATCCACACCAGCGATCTGAAGTATATTGATATATGAAGGGTACAAAAATAAAATTAGTAAATTCACCAAGAATAAGATTTAAAACATTAATCGTTTGTGATCATTGTTCACCAAACATTCCCAAAAGGACGAATATCGGTCCGTGAAATATTTGTCGCAGCCCAAAATAGCGCAATACAGTAAAAGAATAACTAATTTACTTATACCAGTCTATCAATTTATTCATCTATAAGTATTATAAATTTTTTACTTTTGGAAATTCAAATTCAAATTCGTCTTATTAGCATTGGTGTATTAGGCTCTGGCGCTACCAGGCGGTGCGTGCGCGCTCACGAAAATGTCTTTATCCTACTAATATCAGGAAGGCAAAAGTCTCGGTTATTATAGGTAAATTAAAGCATAGCAGATTTTATTACCAGAAGAAATCGGCTCGCGTTTCAATGCCAATTCATAAATTCTCAAAAAATGCATATGTTAATTAGCCGACGAACTCATCCGCGTGGGCAGTAAAGGGTTAAGATAAGTTTAAGAAAATTCTTTAGTAGCAAGCTTCTGGAATTATGCCAGAAGCTTACCACTAAACAATTTTCTTAAAAAACTTAACTTAACTTTTCTGAACTTAGAAAATTTTCGGTGATTTGAAAGGTGATTTGAAACTGCTATAATATAATATTATATAATATATATATATATATATATATATTAAATATATATTATATATAATATATATATATATATATATATATATATTATATATATATATATATATATATATATATATTAATATTTTGGCAATTGTGGTTCTCTTTTAAATTTGACAACAGTATTTCATAAGTATATCAACAAATTGATTGATTTTCCTAAAAAATTAATTTTTTAAGAATCTGTTAAACTCGACTATTACCTAAAATTTTCCCATAAAATTTCTTATAAAAAAAATTAGTGGACCTCGTGCTCATTTTTGAGAGGCCAATCCTGTTCAGGTTTATGAAGATTTTTTTAATTCTGTTATAATTTCTGTGTATAGGCCTACTGAACAAAAACTAATCATAAAACCTGAAACTAGAGGGCCTGAACATGAAGATCTAACCTGTAATTTTTTTTCCTAAAGAGACCGCCGATTTTAGTTTTCACTATTCTTCATTATTATTTTTTTTGAGTATATCCTGTGATTTTCATAAAAATCGGGGGGGGGATGAAACCCCTCTGTGCTACGATTACCAATTTGAGTTTCAAAAAAATTGCTCTAGGGGCCTACTGCTTAGCTCAAGGCATTTTCTTCTCAAACAAATTCTTTTATTCTTCACATTATGTTCAAGGTCAGTCTCCAAGAAAACAAGACGGACTATGCTAAAATTTAAAACCAACTTGTAAATCTAAGAATTTATAGTACTAGCTTTCTAACTGCACCTTGAAAAATGAATGAAAAAGAAAAAATTATACATATTTCAGGTGTATGAAAAAAAAACAGTTAGGCCAAAAAAAATTAAAAAAAACTCACCTGAATAAATTTCATTGCAACTAACTTAAATCCTTTAACTTCGAATCTTTTAATAATTTCTCCAACGAGACCCCTTTGGACGCCATCAGGCTTAACAGCAATGAAGGTTCTTTCGTCGGACATATTGGATATATTTCACTCGATAATTTTTCTTAATTTTCTAACTCAAACTTGTCAGCCGGCCCGTATCAGCAAAGAAAGCTTGCTGAACACTCGTGGGGCTTTTTAATATTTGGTTTGTTAGGGATGGGCAGAGGTAATCGATTTCCTTTGCCTTAACAGTTTTTTCCGACTATATCGAAAATATCGATATATTGTTGATATTAGTATTTAATATGTAATAACTCATATAAACAAAGTTATAAATATTTAATATATGTACATAATTTTAAATAATTAATTTTAGATCATTTTAATCATTTTAATTTTAACATAATTTTCAATTATATTTATTCTATGTAAAGTATAGCCACAATCTAACCTATGGCACAATTTAAAGACTGTGGTTTGACCAAAGCAAAGTTTAAATATAATTAAAATTATAGTACTTCAATCCTAATGTTAAATAATTTTCGGACCATCTTGTGTGCTGCGGTGTTGCAATGTACTTTTCGCGGGAAAATATGCCGCCAAAACTTAAAAAACAAATTTAAATGGCTTCGGATGTTGCAAAAGTTTATTTTTATTATGACAAATATTTTTACTATCACAAATATTTTTAGTATTTATCGTGGGAAAAAATTTGAAGGAAAATGTCTAATATTTTTTATAAAAAATTATCTTAATTACGTGTGTTCGAAAAAATGCATAAAAAGTAAACGCCAATTTTAAAAGGCATTCCGAAATTTGTTTGTTTATGAACAGTCACAACGTTTCCTTACATTCGACATAGGCAAGTGAAAGGCGTGGCTTCTGTTCGAACAGCCGGGAAAAATTTTTATTTTGAAGAGCATATTCGCAATTTTGCGCTGATATTTCCTAATATATCTCCTACTGTTTGTTTAATATATTTAATACTATGGTCAATTGTGTAAACCATGAATGGGATAAAAAAACTTTGGTTTGGCTGTGATTTACGCAAGTTTGGGGGTAACTGGAATTGAAAATTAGATTTACATTTATACTCAAAAAAATTAGAACAAAACTCATATATTTATTATCTTTATGTTTTTTGAAACATTAATAAGCTGAATTACAAAAAAATAAAATTTAACAATATTTTTATTGAAAGTATATTTATAAAAAACTTCAAGGTGCATTGTATAAATAATTAATAAGCTCCATCAACAAGTGTCCTTTTGTTTTTTTTTATGTCTCCTATGTTGGGCAAAGGCCGATGGCATACCAAATTCCACCAGAGTTAGGGGAAACCCCTAAATCAGGCCTGATTCAAAGCTCAAAATGATCAATACACAGCGCTTGAAAATGTGGAAGTCAATGGCAGATGGGATTATAGATAAAAAAGTGTGTTCTAGAATTTAATAATATAGTAAACAGTGTAAGATTGAATCAATAGCGGTTAAAGTTTTGGGGTGTGATAGTTGACAGAGAAAGGAGATGTGCAGAAAAGGCGTGTCGTATGAAGTCCTCTCACTGGAGGGAAGCACTCGAACTAGAGAGTTCAGAAGAGCATTATCCACTGTAACTAGCGATAGTATAAAGAAAATAATGCAACAATTCGAAGGGCAGAAAGGAACTGGAGAGAGTTAGTGAAAGCAAAGGAGTTGAAAAACTAAAGCCATTGAGTCCACCTTTTTAAGGAGAGCTGTGTGAGTAGAACCTCCCCACATATGTAAGTATACACATACACTGAATAATGACCTTACAATACCAATTGGTTAATAGCACCTTCGGAAAGTTCTTTAAAAGCGTTCAGAATACCCAAATCTTTTAAAAAACTTTGTTTAGACAGATAAATAATGTGAATCCTTCCCAATAAAAAGGTGAGAAAAGAAACACTGAATTTATGGACAACATGAAGATTCGATTTGTGTGTTTTTCGAAAGATGCAGTTGTGTGGAAGATTATGTCTAGTAAATAAGGATGAAGCGATTGAGTTTTTGAGGCTTTTAAAACAACCATGTTCTCAATTTTCATGAGAAGATTTCGTCAAAGTTCAGGGTTTAACTGCTCCAAGACCCCAACCCCCAGATTTAAACATTTTTTTAAAAATGAAATGAGTAATAAGGTGGAGTCATCGGGCATAGAAGTGGAAAGGCGAAAAAAAGTAGAAGAGAAGTCTTAATTGGAAGTAGAAACAGAGGTTGGGGAAGGCAAAACCCTGGAAGAGCCAACACTATTTATAGATTTAAAAGGAGAACGTATGGCCGTTTTAACAACGCCATGCTAAAGACCGGAAGGAGACGAAATCCTAGAGAGAATGTCGCAGAAGGGATAGATATTGATAGAGAAACTTTAAGAATCAAACGTTACAGACATATGAAAGCTTTTCTTATGTCTGTAACGGCACCAAAGGAAGATTGATCAAATTGCAGATGGCATATGAACAAGAATTAAGAGAACAGAAAGTAGCTCACGCAAGTTGAAACATTCTTACAAGAATAGCTGCACTCAGTACATTTAAATTCCTTACTGTGTGACTTCAGAAGTTCCAAATCTTTCTTTTTAAGGAAGTTCAAACACGTTTAATAAAAAAATAGGTTAAGCGATAGACGATAGTTTGCAAGGATGTGAGGGATCCCTTTTTCGGCACACTCTGAAGAACTCGTTTCCCAGCAGCGAATTGAACACTGAAAGGCCGAATAGGTAGACAGAGACGAAAATAAGTTTCCCAAGAAAGGGTGCCAATATCTTGGAACAACAAGTTTTGAGAGCCCGAAGGAAGGAATACTTTAAGAACAGTTCGCGCTCGTCTAATTGTTAAGATCATATAGAGCAGAAATAACATCTGTAGAAGAAATTAAAAATGTTTGGGATCAATTCAGTTGAAGGGAGGGTGAGAAAAAATAATCACTGGAATGGTCTAGTTAAGTGGATATCGAGTATTAAGTTTGAGTAGAGTTCAAGTTTTAGCGGCATGTAAATGCAGTTATGATGTCGGAAGGTACTATAGAAGGGCAATGGAAGAAAAGCAAAGTTAAAGTTACATTTCAAATAGCCGGAGAAAATTCTAAGGAATAAGGAACCCATATAATATATAAAATATATATATATATATATTATATATATATTATAATATAATATATAATATAAGTATATATATAATATATAATATATATATAATATAATATAATAGATATTTATATTAATATTATATAAAAATATATATATAAGTATAATTATATATTTATTGCATTTGTCACAAAAAAAGATTTGTTTTTTGTTTTTTGTTGTTTATTTTTATGTCAAAGGAAAAATAATTGGCTAAGATACGAAGAATGAATAAGCTGCGACGCAAGATTCTGGAATTGAAGCAATTAGCACGCCGAAGGTCAAAAAAGTTCTCTCTT
>JABUQX010067841.1:0-7500 GCA_015478945.1 Trachelipus rathkii
TTTAGTTTTCATTATTGTTTCTGATGATTTTTTTTAGAGTTTATCCTGTGATTTTTATAAAAATTGGGGGTGACACGGTGACACCCCTCTGCACTACTATTACCTGGGAATTTATTTACAATAGCTATAAAAGTACTATTGATATCAATAGCTGTAGGAAAATGAAATATATATATATATATATATAGTATATTGTTATATTATTATTAAGATATATATATATATATATATATAAGAGTTATATATATATATTATATATATATATATATATATATATATATTATGTTAAAATGCTAAAGTACTTGTAAGTACTTTGCAAATTTTCAAGTACAAAAGGTACAAGTACAAATACAAGTGCCAAGTACACTTGGTTTTAGAAATTGTAAAGCACAAACAATAAACCAACAGTACACTAAAAATGGGACGTATATTGCACAGGTACTTGTACTTGAACCTAAGTCTTTCCGATATATATATATATATATATATATATATATATATATATATAGAGAGAGAGAGAGTATATACATACATAGATGAGAGAGAGAGAGAGTATAAATATACACATACATCTATATATACATCATAGGCCATTACTTGCTAGATTGGTTTCTTCTTTTAAGAGCAAGCACTATAAGAGGATCATTATTATAGATCCATATTTGAGATGAGCTTTTATTCATAGAGAGATATTCAATAAAAAAGTAAAGAAGTAATAAAAGTCCCTTCTGTTGAGATACTGTCTCTTCGTATCACAGACTTTCCAACGCGTTTACCATCCTTGCCTCTGGACTCTTCGTTTTAGCGAAAAATTGTGATCGAAATTCGGAGTCCCCTTCCGTGAAATTTCCCGCTCTTGCTGAAAGTTGTGTTTAGAAGTTAGTTCTGGAGAGAGTATCTTGCATAAGATTTATTTCTTCTGGTGCTTCTTGTTCATATTCCCTTACTCTGTATCTGACTGAAGAGTATCTCAAGCGGACGAGGCTGGGTTTATATATTATTTCATTTTCAACTTGCTAAAATTTTGTTAGCGCAAATCTTAGCATAAATGAATATAAATTAAAATTTTTACAAAGTTATAAATGGAGTGCTACATTACTCCCTGCGCTAAACACGAGAGAGTATGTCATAATAATTATACAAGATATAAAATTAATCCTTCATTCAATGTATACATATTTGTGGGTATTAATAATGTGTACGAACATATAAGTGATTATATCAAATGGCGTAAAATAATAACCAGCATATAAAGTTAGGTATTTTCAATGTTAGCATATCTAATTTATTATGTCTGAGGACATAAGTAGACATACAAACATTTGAAGGCAAAAATAGTATACACGAAATGTAAAGAATATTCAAAAACTAGCATAACTGGTTACATCGGCGAAGACCCAAACATATATACAAACATGAAATGGTGAAAATACAATAGCTATATATACAGAAAATAAAAGGTGCATTTAAACACAAGCATATTTGGTTATATCCGTTAGATATAAACAAACATACAAACATTTAAATGGATAAAAATACAAAAAAATTTATACATAAATCGTGATATTGAACAGTTGAGTTATTCACAAGTTAAATATACCACATCGATCGAACCATTGAATCCAATGAAAGGTCCAGTATAAGGCGTTTCTAATGTATCCATGATTTGATCAATGCGCAGGAAAATAGTTTTCAAAGCTGTAGTTACGAGAGAAACTTTGCTTGACATACGTAAAGACGAAGTTGCTTGAAATTTAGGTCCTTTATTTGAAAACTTTCTTCATACATAAAAGGAAGCGGTCACAGAACCATTTAGAATTCGAAAAGGAATCAGAGTTCGTGGTGGAATCCAAAAAATGAATTTCTGCCCATAATCCAAACTTAAAATGATGAAAGAAATCCATACCGTAAAGGAAGTTACATATATAAAGCGAGGTTGCTTTGAAATTTTAGGTCCTTTTATTTTAGTGGAATTTCTTTTTCATACATAAAGGGAGTGGTCACAGAACCATTTGGAATTCGAAAAGGAATCAGAGTTCGTTGTGGAATCCAAAAATGAGTTTCTGCCCATAATCCAAACTTGAATGATGAAAGTAATCAATGACGAAAAGGAAGTTTGCTATGTCTAGCGATGAATCCTCGAACTGTGATAGTTGTGAAAAGATGAAGACCATAATCCAAAATTAAAATAAAAATTGAAGTTCGTATTGATACTGTTTGTTTGCTTGAGTCATTTTCTCCGAGTGTTCTGATTGGGATTTTGTGTTATTGTAGTTTTTTTCTTTTCTTCTATTTGAGCCGAGCCTTTAGAAGGGATTGAAGTACTGGGTGTTCTTTTCCAGGTTCACCAATTATATAGGGTAAAACTTGCGAAGTTGGTGGCTTCTTTTATGAGCAAGCACCCTATATAAGAGGATGATGGTGATTTAAAAATCCATATTCGAGATGATGGTAATAATTTAAAGATCCATATTTGAGATGATGCTTTTATTCAACATAGTAGAGATATTCAATAAAAGTAAAGAAGTAATAAAAGTCCCTTCTGTTGAGATACTTTGTAGGCGAATTAGAATATACAGTTTCCAGCGCGTTTACCATCCTTGCCTCTGGACTCTTCGTTTTAGCGAAAATTTGTGATCGAAATTCGGAGTCGCATCCCTTCCGTGAAATTTACCTCTCTTGCCGAAAGTTGTGTTTTAAGTTTGGAGGATTTCTGGAGAGAGTATCTTGCATAAGATTTATTCCTTCTGATTCTTCTTGTTAATTTATTTTGACTCTGTATCTGACTGAAGAGTATCTCAACAGGACGGGTTTATACATTATTTCATTTCGACTTATGCTAAAATTTTGCTAGCGCAAATCTTAGCATAAGTACGAGCATAAATTAAAATTTTACAAAGTTATAATGAGTGTTATGATATGAGAAAGAGAGTACAGAAGAGCATATATACAGTATAGAGGTGAGAGAGAGGTATATGTGAGAGTTAGTTATTATATATATTATTAGATATTATTATTATTATATATATATATTATTATTATATATATATTATTATATTATTATATATTATTATTTATATTATTACATATTATTATTATTATAATATTATTATATTATTATTATTATTATTATTATTATTATATATATTATTATTATATTATTATTATTATTATTATTATTATATTATATTATTATTAGTTATTATATTATTATTATTATATATTATATATATTATATATTATTACATACATATTATTATTATATTATTATTATTATATTATTATTATTATTATTATTACATATATATATTATTATTATATATTATTATTATTATTATATATTATATATATATTATTATTATTATTATTATATTATTATATATATATATATATATATAAACATATTAGATATATATATATATTATATTACATATATATATTATTATATATATATTATTATTATATATTATTATTATTATTATTATTATTATATATATATATATATATATATATATATTATATATATATATATATATATATTAGTATATATATTTAAAATTCCCCAAATTTCCGATTTGTTACTATAGTAACATATCGGCATTTTTATCGAATTTTAATGTTTCAAAGTATTTCGAACCGTTCAGAAATGGCTTTGGGTTGTCTCAAGGCTTTTCTTTTATCTCACTTGGTGTTAGCTTCAAACCTTAATATTCCCAAAAGTCTTTATTTTTCTTTAAATAACTTGAAAAAATTGGAAGATATTGTAATTAACAAGTCTGACAAAGGTAATATAATCGGGGGCTTGTCAATTATATGTGACTAATGTAGCCCGTCAAATTTTTTTCATAATTTACGTTATCGAACAAAACGTTCAACAGAGAGTGTAGAGGAAAAGTTTGATTTTTTTTCTACATTTATATAAGTTTATTGCAGCATGTTCAGTTGCGAATTTGTTTATTGAAACAATGGAAAGTGAAATAAATTATACATTAATATAAGTTTGGTTAGGTTAAGTAAGGTTAAATTAAGTTACGTTAGGTTACATAGATTTAAATAAATAATTAGAACTTTTTTTTAATAATTTTAAAGGTGTAAAGCTCTTTTATTACAATAAAGTTTTGCTTTTACTTATATCAAATAAAAATGTGTTCGGATTTATGCAATCGATATGGATAAAACTCATTCACGCATAATTGACAAGATACTAAAATCGTTTTTATGAATAAAGAAGATTATATAAATAAAATTAAAATTTTGTTGAGTGATACGAATACTTGTAAAAAACTAACTAGAAACCCTTTGGAAAATTCTCAAACTAGTTTCAATAGTTGTTTTAAAGATATTTTGAAGGACTTTCCGGATTTGTTTAATTGATTTGTCTTATCTACCAAGGTTATCATATTTTATGGCCTGGCAAAATTACATAAACAAGATATATCCTATCTCGAATAGTTTCTAATAACGAGTGTGTTACCTATAGGGTTCTTCTTGGGTAGTAAAAGAGCTTTCTAAATTAGTTGGCCTATTTCAAAATTCTCAAGAATTTATTGAAAAAATTGTAATTAAGGACTTTATAATAATAAGGCCTTCGTAAGTTATGATGTTATTTCTTTGTTTACCAATTTCCCTGTAGATTTAGATCTTACATTATTGGAGGAACCTTTGGAAAAAAATTATTTTCATTTTTCTATAGAGTTTGGTATGATCAAGGAATTGGTCAAAATCATTTTGGATCATGCTTTCTTTCAATTTGATGGTAGTTTTTTCAAACAGGTTGCAGGCCTAAGCATGGGATCCCCACTGGCCAGTACTGAGTAACATTTTTAATGAACTTTTTGAGAATTTTTTTTTTTTATGATATTTTCAAAAGTTGGGACTTAACATGGGTACGATATGTGGACGATGTTTTTGTGATCATCGATAATAAATTCAACCCGGAAGATTTGTTATCTATTATAAATGGATTTGTACCTTCTATTTGTTTTACTTTGGAAAGGTCTTTGGATGGAAATCTGCCCTTTTTGGATGTCCGTATAATGAGATCTGATGATCATATAAAGTTTAAAGTACATAGTAAATCAACCCACACAAATTCAAATATACATTGGTATTCATCCCATTCTACTTATATTAGGAAAGGTGTTGTATAGGGTCAATTTTTAAGAGCTTATAAAATATGTATGTAGTCCTCAGTATTTAAATAATGAGATAAAATATATTGTAAACATTTTCAAGTCCCTAAAGTACCCTAATTTTTTAATCAAAAGGGCTTTAGCATTTGCAAAGGGAAAATTTTATATATCGTAGGCGAAGCGAAATCTTTCAAAACAGAGAATTTATTAATTTCTCCCAGTATTTTAGATTCCGAAGCAATAAAGTATATTTCAAATAATGTGAATCTGGTACAATCAATTCCAACTACTTTGGAAAAGATACTGAAGCCAACTCATAAGAATAAGAATACTAACGATGGAGTTTATAAAGAAGAATATGGAGGGTGCAAGCAAGTTTATATAGATGAAACAACTGATTTTAAAAGGAGAAAATACTAACATGTATATAGTTTGAGAATGGATGATTTTAAATTTGGCTTTGCCTAGGCATAGAAGATCGGAAAATCATCACATAAATATGGATAGTGCAGAAATTATTGCCCTAGAAAACTGTTGGAATCTTTTGTGATAAGGAATACTAATAATATAAATATAAAAGAAGGTTCTTTTAAAAATGATTTACTAACAAATAATATATTGAAGAACAACCCCTTTTATTAGAATAAACTATCTTTGATTGATGATTTTGTGACGTAGTTGCCACATTATCTATGTACAAAGCTTTAACTTTTTCTTCTTTTTTTTCACCTTTTTAATCATTTGTATTCTGTCGCTTGAAAGAGGGAGTCGAGTTCTGGCTCCAAAAGTTTATGACCTCACCAATATTTTATTATTGTTTATTGATTATTTTAATAAAATAGCTTTAATGTATAATTTTTATTAAGCAAATTTTTTTTTTTTGTAAATATATTTTGGGTGCTGTTTGATTTTGCATTTATATTATATATATATATATATATATATATATATATATATATATATATATATATATATATATATATACATAGCAGAGATATATATATATATATATTATTATATAGAGAAAAATATAGATATATATATATATATATATATATATATTATTATTATTATATATATATATATATATATATATATATATATATAACCCCGCAAGGGTATTGATTCCTGTTATGGCATTATGTTCCTTGTGTTACAATTTTGTACATAGCATAGTGATAGGAACTATAGGGAAAAACTTGGGTTGTAGTAGGTGATCTGGTCTGAAGTCCCCTATATACTGTAGGTTAATGATGAGGAGAGTTTAAAAGTTTGTGACTCTTTATTTCTTTAAGTAAGAGTAACTCAAGGTTACTAGAAGGATATAAAAATCCTTAAACAAATGATGATTTTATTCAACAAAAATAACAAAAGTTACCCCTTTGTTGAGATTCTCTTTTCTTCGTAAACTTCGAGGAGCAGTCTCGGCCTTTGCCCGCGTTTACCTCACTTGCCAAAGCGTCTTCTTGAATTTTCATTAATCGAGATTCTGCAGTCTTGTGCTTTGCCGGAAGTTTTACTTCCTTTTCTGAGAGTTGCGCTTTCTTGTAATTCGAAGCTCTTAGAAGCAAGTGAGAGGTGAGTGTGAATGAGAGACTAGAGTAGATAAGCTAAGAGAACGCTCCACACGGCAGGGAAAAGCCTTTATATGCAATTTTGCTCGTACTTATGTCAAAACTTTGCTTATGCAAATCTTGGCATAAGTACTAACATAATACAAATTTTAAATTTACGAATAACTATACTTTGGGATGGTAAATTACTTCCCATGCTAAGAACGGAGTGTAAAAGTATAGTATAATAAATACATAATATAAAAGAAAGAATAATCATTTAAATGTATGTATATCTGAGTGCATTCGAAAATGCGCGCAAACATATGAAACATTTCAATGAGTAAAAATAATAAAAAGAAATATATAATGAAAATGATATTCAAATATAATCATATCTGATTATGTCCGTAGATATAAGCACACATACAAATATCTGAATGCATGAGATTACAAAATACAAAATAGTTTAAAAAAATGTTATACATAAAATGAAAGGTGCACTAAAAAACAAGCATATCTGATTATATCCGTTAGATATAAGCATACATGCAGATATTTGAATGCTGAAAATTCAAAATGTTATACATAATATTAAATATATCGCACACAAGTTTGTTTGGAGAATGTCACTTGACGATGAATCGTGAAATTTTGATGGTGAGAAGATTAAGTCCATACGTGAATATCTTGATCCATATTGGACCAAAAATGCGCGTCTTCATGTCGAAGAGAAGCTTTGACACTTGGATGAGACGTACGTATGGAGATCTTGAAAAGCACTTGTTGCGATTCTGGTTTGGTATAGAATTTAA
>JABUQX010067842.1:22500-32500 GCA_015478945.1 Trachelipus rathkii
AGAAATATTTAAATTATTCCTCGCAGAAAAAGTTTTGAACATTTAAATTTAACCCCCCAAAAAAAAAAAAAAAAAAAAAAAATCATTTATAAATAATAAAGCAGTTCTTTGAAATTGAGCTGTATTAATGCAAATGTAAGATTTTAAAAACATATATATATATAAATATATATATATATATATATATATATATATATATATATATATATATATATATATATATATATATATATATATTATATATATATATATATAATATATATTATATATATATATATATATATATATATATATTGGCAATAGATAAAAAATTTAAATATATTTCGTGGAATAGTTAAAAGAAATTAAGAAAAATATTATTATTATAATTACTTTTAATTATATTATTATTATTATTATTATTATTATTACATTGTATTATTATGAGAATTATTAATATATTCTATATATAAATAATTATTATTATTATTATTATTATTATTATTATTATTATTATTATTATTATTATTATTAATATTATTATTATTATTATTATTATTATTATTATTATTATTATTATTATTATTATTATTATTATTATTATTATTATTATTATTATTATTATTTATTATTTATTATATTAAAGATCTCTAAGATATCAAAAATACAACCACAAACAATATAAAATGTAACTTGTAATTGTTATGGTTAAAGTAATAATAATATTATAACATTTGAAAAGTAGAAAAATAATCGTCATATAAAACCTATAAATTAGTTAAGTTAAATATCAAATACTATTTACATAAACTATTTAATTTTTTTAATATGTGGAATATAACAATTTTATTTTTAACCATTCATTTATCTCTTTGGTGGTATAAAAACCACTGTTTTAAAACCCCATTTATCTCTTTGGGTGAATAAAAACCACTGTTTATTTTTATGTTAAAGTTAATTGTCGATGAAATTATAACACGTGATTTTTTTAGTTAATTATAATCTTCATCTATGAAAGTTTGAAATTCACATTTCATATTACTTATCATAACATTTATATTTATCTTGGGAAAATGTACATTTTTAATTTAATATTTGTAATTCACTTGATTGGATTAATTGTGTAAAATGCAGTGAAAATAATAAATAATACACTACTGCTACTACTACTACTACTACTACTACTACTACTACTACTACTACTACTACTACTACTACTACTACTAGCCTCGTTACTACTACTACAACTACTACTTCTACTACTAGCTACAACATGCTACTACTACTACTCCTACTACTCCTACTACTACTACTACTACTACTACTACAACTATTACTACTATTATTATTATTATCATCATCATTATTTACTACTACTACTACTAGTACTACTACTACGACTACTACTACTACTACTACTACTACTACTACTACTACTACTACTACTACTACTACACAATAATAAAATAATTAAATAATAATAATAATAATAATAATAATAATAATAATAATAATAATAATAATAATAATAATAATAATAATAATAATAATAATAATAATAATAATAATAATAATAATAATAATAAATAATAAAAAAAAATAAATAAAACAATAGTAAAAATAAAAATAGTAACATACCTTATAATCATAATAATAATATAATAATAATAATAATAATAATAATAATAACAATAATTAATATTAATAATATTAAATAAAATAAAAAAAAAACAATAAACAATAATGAATAATTCAATCCAATTAATAATAATAATAATAATAATAATAATAATAATAATAATAATAATAATAATAATAATAATAATAATAATAATAATAATAATAATAATAATAATAATAATAAATAATAATAAAAATAATAATAAAAAATAAAAATAATAATAATAATAATAATAATAATAATAATAATAATAATAATAATAATAATAATTTATAATAATAATAATAATAATAATAATAATAATAATTAATAATAATATTAATATATAATAATAATAATATAATAATTAATAATAATTAATAATAATTATAATAATAATTAATAATACTAAGAATAACAATTACAATAATTAATCAAATAATGATAAAATAATAAGAATAATAAATAAAAATAATTAATAAAAATAATAATAATAATAATAATAATAATAATAATAATAATAATAATAATAATAATAATAATAAATCACTTAATCTTTGTCATTAGTTATTTTTTATCTGCAAAGTATACTTTAACAGTCAAAATGAAAACTTCGAAAAGAACAAAAAGGTCAGTCAAACAGTTAAAAAAAAAAAAAAAAAAAAAAAAAAAAAAAAAAAAAAAAAAAAAAAAAAAAAAAAAAAAAAAAAAAAAAAATGCTGAGAAATTAAAAAATAATGAAGACGAGTCAAGATTAAAAAATAACAATAACAACGTCTTATAAAAATATAAAAATAGAAACAATAGCAGCAGACATACTAATGTCTACATTATCAACATTTAAACAATGGAAAATATAAGAAAGAGCATCCACCAAACACACACACACACACATACACACCTATACACACAAACACAGACAAAAAAAAATAATAATAAAAAAAAAAAACACGGCAATTAGAATATATAAAGAGAAGACACATCTAAAACAAAAAGTCACCAAATAAAAATAATATTAAAAAAAGGAAAAACAACATATAAAAAAAAACATTACAAACAAGAACAGCAGCAAAAAGAAGATGAAGGAAAACCCTTATAGACCAAATTTTTTGCACTGCTATTCACTATTCTTTTTCAACGCGTTTTTATTTCCTTTTATGAGCTATAAAACCATAAAAGCACAAGACCAACAAACGTGTTTATCTTTTAAATATTACACATTTTATAATAATAATAATAATAATAATAATAATAATAATAATAATAATAATAATAATAATAATAATAATAAAAAATAATAATAATAATAATTAATAATAATAATAATAATAATAATAATAATAATAATAATAATAATAATAATAATAATAATAATAATAAATAATAATAATAATAATAATAATAATAATAATAATAATAATAATAATAATAATAATTAATAATAATAATAATAATAATAATAATAATAATAATAATAATAATAATAAAATTTAACAATAATAATAAGTAATAATAATATAATAATAATAAAATAATAATAATAATAATAATAAAAAATTAAATTTGATAATAATAATATAATAGATGAATGAAAGCTATGACAAATAATAATTGAATAATACTTGAAGATTAACAGATAAAAATGTATTGAGCAGCGATTGCTAACCTTTACCAAGGCTCCCTTAAAATCCGTTTTCTTTCCACGGACCAACCCTTAAAATATTTTTCCTTTCCATGGACCACCTTAAAATATTTTTCCTTTCCACGGATCCCACTTAAAATATTTTTTCTTACCTCTAACCCTCTTTAAAAAATTTTTTTTTTTCATTGGCCACTTAAAATAATTTTTTCATTTCACGGACCCCCTTATATTTTTTCTTTCCACTAGGAATCTTTTGCTTCCACGAACTCCCTTAAAATATTTTTGCTTTCCTTTAACCCCATATAAATATTTTTTTCACGGATCCCTTTTAAATATTTTTCAACAAAATAACCTTTTTAAATATTTTTTCAGCGAATAACCAAGAATTAAATCTATTTAATACCCTAAAGTACTTCATATGTTTACTTAAAACATATCAAGATGAATCCCCTAATAATTGAAGAAAAGGGAATATATTATATTCGTATAGTTATAAAAGTGTTAAAATTTTACTGAGAAAAAAAAATTAAATTAAAATTAAAATCTAAAAATTAAAAAAAAATTTAAAGTTCAAAATCCATAAGAAAAGTCGAATTTTACACAAGCATATAATTTAAATTTCTTTAACGCCTCCTTTTTTCGTGATTTCTTTCATTGATTCCCTCACACATCACACACACACACACACACACACACACACACACACACACACACACACATACACATATATATATATATATATATATATATATATATATATATATATATATATATATATATATATATATATATATATATATATATATAAAATATATATTTATATATATATATATATATATATATATATATATATATATATATATATATTATATATATATATCTTTTTTTTATATATATATATATATTATATATAAAAAGAGTTATACATACATGTTAAAAGATGTTGGCTATTACTTATATATAAATATATATATATATTAATATATATATAACTCTTTCTCAATTGCATATACAGAAAAAGTAATAGTTTTCAAATTTGATTAAAGCTAAATTAAATTATTTGAATTTACTTCAAATTACAATTTAGAATTGTAAAAAATTGACTGACGTCAAAATTTTCTTTAGAAACACAAGCGAAAATTAAAGGTAGAAAATTTCAAAACTTTCAACTTTCTCCTTCCGGAAGAAGATAAAACATTCTATTTTCGAAAGATACGAGTGTATGAGTATGAGTTGACAACACATTGTTGCCAAATATAAATCTCGCATTTCTAACATAAATGTTGAAGGGGGTCTGAACAACAACGCCAAATTTAAATTCTCATATATCGGAAACAATAACTCATTTTACCAGTCTTTGATCTGACTGCGCGGGAAAATGTAGTTCGCTTCGATTGCTCTTATAGTATTTGAAAGTTCATTAATCTTTTCAAATCATTAAATTATTCAAATAATTAAAACACTACACTGAATAGCACACACACACACACACACACACACACACACACATATATATATACATATAGCTATATATATTATACAAAGATAGTTAAGATATTATATTATATATTATTATTATTATTATTGCTATTATTATTATTGTTATGCTAAATATTACATATATTATTATATATATACATATATTATATTATTATATATATAAGACAGCATATATTGTTATATATATATATATATATATTATTATATATAGATATTTATAAAGAATATATATATATATATATATATTATATATATATACATATATACATATATTATAACATATATATAAGGTTATGATATTATGATAAAGAGCATATTATTGTTATTATTACATATTATTATTGGTATTATTATTATATATATATTATTGGCTATTATTAGCTATTATTATATATAGTAAGTCATAGTGGTATAATATATTATTATATATATATATATATACATATTATTATATATTATTATATATATTATATATATATAAATATTAATAAATTATTATATATTATTATTACATATATATATGTTGTTATATTATTATATTAATATATAAATTATATATATTATTATATATTATTATTATATTATATAATATATATTATTACATATACATATTATATACATATATGTTGTTATTACATATTGAGCTAGCTACAGTTATTATGAGCAGCATATATATATATATATATATATATATATATATATATTCGCTCTGATGGTTCTGTTGCAAATTCTCCAACTAAAAAGGCCAATCTCTTCGGCCTCCTATTTCCCTATTTTCCTCTAACTCAACCATGGATGATTCTGGCATTCCTCATCCTCCTTCCTCCTTCAGGTGTCCTATGCCTTGCTCAGATATACATTCGATCGGATGCATGGGCTCCTGAAATCTACAACCGTTAGGAAGGCGGTGGCCCGGATGGCATTCCTCTCCCCGAGTTTTGAGGGAGTGTGCCTCCGTGCTATCCCCGCCCCTCGTTCCAACTATCCTCCCTATGTCTCAATACTAACATTTTCCTCAGTGTTGGAGCACGCACATGTCCAACCCATTCCGGAAAAACGAAGCCGCTCTGATCCTTCTAACTATCGCCCCATAGCTCTCAACTTGTATTCTACCCAAGATCTTTGAAACTCTTCTCAACTCTTACTTAGATCATCTGGAAACTTCATTTCTTTCTTTCCGATCGCCAGTACGGGTTTCGGCGCTCGATTGGCGATATACTTTCCTACCTTACTGATTTATGGTTTTCCGCCCAGAACCTACGGGGGAGACTTGGAGGTAGCGCTTGGACATATCCTAAAGCGATCGCACCGGGCGATGGCACGCGTCACTGCTCCAAGCTCCCCTGGTTTCCTCCTTTCTCTTTGCTTACTTATGTCTAGTTTTCTTTAAATCGCTCAATATCGGCTGCTGTTGATGGAAAATGCGACTTCTTCTTCCTTTTATGTCAATAGTGGTGTTCCTCAGGGTTCTGGTCTTATCTCCTACTTAATTCCTACTTTTCATTAATGATCTTCACCTGCACATCTAACTATAATCACTCATATACCGATGACTCTACCCTTCATTTTTCAACTCATTTTAATTCTTCTGCTTCTTTTTTTACTTCTAGAATTACCCTCCTCGTCTTAATCTTTCCGATTCTATTCTCGCTGATCTGATCGAATTTTCTGTGTGGTTTGTTCGAACATTGTGAAATTCAATTTAAAAACTCAACTTCTATAAATATATCTATCTAAGACACCTTCCAACTTCCTATCCCCTTTCGACGGTTCTCTCGTCTCTCCTGTTGACAATATAAACATCCTTGTCCTTAACATAAACAAAAAATGTCTTGGAAACCTCACATACAACGGTTGCCAGGCGGCCCTCAAAGAAACTGAGTTCTGTTTAGAGACTGTGAAACTTTTTTTCCTCTTCTCTCAGTTGCTCCAGCTATACAAGGGCCTCATCCGCCCTTGTATGGAGTACTGCTCTCATGGGGGGGCCTGGTTTCACCCGGCTTTTGATAGGTTGAGTCAGAGGCCAAAAGATTTATAAACTGTTCTGTACTTTTCACTTCCCTTGATCTATCCTTGCTGCGCGATGTTGGTGCTTTGCCTCTTTTCTATAGGTACCACAGCGGTGGTTGGGCGAGAGAGCTTATCAATCGCGTACCTCCACCTTTACGTCGCCTCGTAGAACTAGGTGCTGTGTCTGCACATGAGTTTTGTGCTGATGTAGGTAACTCCTGGCTAGTTCGCTGCAGTGCTTCCTTCTTTCCTGCCACATCTGTTCTGTGGAATTCTCTTCCATATTCAGTGTTTCCTGCTGAATTTAATCTCCCCCACTTTAAAGCCTGCGTCTGTGCTCATCTGCGTAATTTAAATTAGTTGTTGACTTCTGAGGCGTGTAACACCCCCTCCTTGAATAGGGCTCTGCCCGTGAGTATTGTAAATAAAAATAAATATATATATATATATATATATATATATATATATATATTATATATATATATTATATATATATATATATATATATATATATATATATATATGATATTTATTAAAAATATATATATATATATATATATATATATATATATATATATATATATATATATATATATATATATATATTTATATACATACATATATTGAGGATTTACTTCAAACTTTTTGAAATAACGAAAAAAAATCAGTAATCACATTATCAGAATAAAAATTGGAGTTAATGAATTTAAACGAAAATCCATAATTTCTGTGTTTTTTATTCAACAAAATTTTAATGGCGATAATCGCCTATGGCCAAAAGCATTTGTTTTGAAAAGCCGCAATATGTAAATTCCAAACGAGAGAGAGAGAGAGAGAGAGAGAGAGAGAGAGAGAGAGAGAGAGAGAGAGAGAGAGAGAGAGAGAGAGAGAGAGAGAGAGAGAGAGAGAGAGAGAGAGAATATCAGGGGAAAACGATAAATCTACTGCAGCAATTATAAAAAGGGAAGAGGAAGCAAGAGAAAGAGATAGAGAGAGAGAGAGAGAGAGAGAGAGAGAGAGAGAGAGAGAGAGAGAGAGAGAGAGAGAGAGAGAGAGAGAGAGAGAGAGAGAGAAAGAGAGAGAGAGAGAGAGAGGTTGATAGCAATTAGACTTAAAGACTAAATAAAAATTTTGAGATTCATGTGGCATTCCTAGTAAAAAAAAAAAAAGTTAATTACCCATTGCAAGGAACTCATATAAGGAAGATAAGGGCATGTTGCTATCAAATACAAATTTTAGCAAATACGTTAAAAAAATTGGGCATAGGCAATAAATTTGATGTTTGAATTACAATTCCTTATATATATATATATATATATATATATATATATATACATATTTTGGTGTCTATATATTATTAAAAGGATATATATATGTGTATAGTTATATATATATATATGTATATTATTATTATGTATACTGTATATATATATATATATATATATATATATATATATATATATATATATATATATATATACATTACATATATATAAAGAGTTATACAGCAGTTATTACATATATATATGATATTATATTATTATTATATTATTATTATTATGCAGCGTATAGCAGGGCGTGCGTAGTATGCGCATATATATATGTTAAGGTGTTGCTATATTATATATATATACATATATTGAGCATGTTCATGTATATAAAGAAAGATATACATACATATTGGTTATGCTATTATATATATATATTATTAATATATTATATATATATACTATATTATATATATACATACATTATTATTATATATATATATATTTCATATATATATATTATTATTATATACATATATGTACATATTATATTATTATTATTATTATTATTATTATTATTATATTATTATATATATTATTATTATTATTATTATTATTATTATTATACATTATTATTATTATATATATTATTATTATTATATATGCCTATATATATATACATATATTATTATTATTATTATTAAGTTATTATTATTATACATGTTATGTATATTATATATATATACATATTATTAATATTACATATATTATAACAAACATAGCATATATTATTAGCTACATATTAAGGTTATGAGCATATATATATTGTTATTATTATTATGAGCATATATATATATATAAACATGTTATTAAGAAGAGCATACATATACATGTATTGTTATGGCGCGCGTATATATATACATATATACATTATTATGCCATGGTGCTGTGTATGGTTATTATTATTATTATTATTATTATTATATTAGTTATATTATTATTATTATATAAACATATATATATATTATTATATTATATATATATTATATTATTATATGTTATTATATCTACATATATTACATATATTATTGAGTTATTATTATATTATTAAGTTAGATATATTATATATGCATATTATTATTATTATTATATATATTATATATATATATATATATATATATACATTTTATTGAATGTATATTTTTCTTTATTATTATTACATATATATTATATATATATTACATTATATTATTACATATATACATACATATTATTATACATACAATATTATTACGTGCATATACAAATGTAAAAACTACATATTTTACAACATATATCAAGATATATACGCTGGTTGCTGGCAGTTAAGGTTGTTATATTATATATATATTATTATTATGCGGCTATTACAAATATATTATTAAGCAGTTGTTATTATGTTGTTATTATTACATATATATATTATTATAATTAGGGATGATTATTGCTAAATATAACAAAGACGTTATACACAAAAAAAATACTACAGCTGTTGGATAGTGCTAAGTTGTTATTATTGTTATTATATACATACATATATATTATTATATTATTATTACATATTATATATTGTTATAATATATATATATATATAATATATATATATTCATATATTAGGGTTGTTTGGTTTAAACCAACATTTTTTTTGTTTAAACCAACTAAAAAAACATTGTTTTTTGTTTTCATGTTTTTTTTTTTTTCTCTTTTCCAAATAATAAAGTAATTAAAAAATGCTCTAAATTAATTATATATTTAGATAGTAAATAAATGGGAGGAAAGCTTATTAAATATAACCAGTATAGTTCAGGTGAGATTGAGCATAGCAGTTAAGTCTAGGTCAGAGAGTTGTGCGGAGACTGTCTGAAATACGAGTGGTAGGAATAAAGTGGTAGTGTATAAAGA
>JABUQX010067842.1:47500-62500 GCA_015478945.1 Trachelipus rathkii
ACTAATCAATTTGTGTGGAATTATCATATAAAAACATGATTGTCGCCGTTGCAAAAAAAATTTTGTATCTACTCCATATTGGCAGATGAAACTGCGAATTTGTCAGGCAACGAACAATTATCTATAGCATTACGGTTTTTCGATCTTGAAAAATGAGTGTTCGAGAAGAATTTTTTCTGAGGTTTGAAGTTCTTGAAGTTCTTGAACCATTGCCAAAAGCGATTGATTTGCTTTTAGAAAAGGTTTTGAAGCCGAGTCTATGCGCTGGTTATCAGGGGTAATGACAGCTGTTGTGCATTGGCAGGATGCAACATAGGTTTCAAAAATGAAAAAAAAAAAAAAGATTATATTTTCACTGTAAGCTATCGGCTTAATTTGGTCATTAATGACCTAAACATTATTTCGGAAATTTGAAATATTATTGCCACAATAAAAAGACAAACTTTTCAGAGACTCAAAACCTAAAAAGAAAATACATTCCCAACTTGCCTAAACTTTGTGATACCAATTGTACTATATATATCATGTTTTGCTATTTTCCATACAAATATGATAAAAATTGTTGATGGCAACAATCAAACAAGAAAAACAGCTTTTCTATTATTCTGTTCGGCAACAAGACCCAATTTCATTATTACCTCTTCCGTAATAACCAAATATTTTGCTTTAGTTGAACAAAAAATATTTACCTTAAGCAGTACTCTGATCAACAAAGAATTTGAAGGTTGTCAAAGACCAATGTAAAACTACTGATCAAATAATTGCTGATCTGCTCTTATCCGCCAATGTTGTTACTGCTGAGTTCTTAGTAGAACTTGCACCACCTAGAAAAGTACAATCTCAACAACATAAAGCAAATCATCCTGCTGAAATTTCTGCTGAATATTGGAAGCGTTCTGCACTTGTGCCTTATTTTGACTCCCTTTCATCCTCTTTAGAGACTAGATTTTCAGAAAACAACGTGCCAGCATTTTATCTTTTTCATTTGCATCCGTTTCTTATGTTAGGTGTTCCCGTAGGCAGTTTGCGTGAGAAAGTAAAATGTTTTTCAGAGTTTTATAATCTTGATGTCAATAAAATTGATACCGAAACTGACTTATGGTATACTTTGTGGCTGGATAAAAAATTGATAAGCAAAAGTTGAAAGACTTGAACTTACTGAAGTCATTAAAGAAGTCGACCCCTTTTTTCCCTCAAATAAAAACCAGTCTATTAATTGCAATGGTGCTACCGTGTTCAATCAGTAAAATTGAAAGATCTTCAGCACTCTGCGAAGCAGTAAAGACTGGTTAAGAAAACAATGAAGAAAGACAGCTAAATGGACTGGGCGTAGGTAGGATAAGTATTCATAAAAATTAGTAAGTAAATGAACGAATTGAAAACAAATGTAATTGCGAAATTCGCTGAAAATCCAAGGCGTTTAATGCTAGTTTAGATTTAATATTAGCTACCACTCAGGACTCAGTACTAGCCAACCACCATAAATATTACTTTACGTTCCTCAGACAGGTATTTTTTTTACTCACCTCATGACAAAATTTTTTTAATTACAACTGTTGAAGACCTATTATTTTATTTATTTTATAACCGAAGCTAACAAAATATTAGATATAACCCATAAGTCAAATCTCGCGTACACACACACACACACACACACACACACACACACACACACACACACACATATATATATATATATATGGTTATATATATATATAGTTATATATATATATATATATATATATATATATATATATATATATATATATATATATATATATCAATTAACTAGATTGATACTTATTTTTTGGAGGAGGGGAGGGGGAAATTAGATATTTAAGTAAAAATAGTAATAATACATTTGGAAGCAGAATGTAAAAAGATGTTTTTGAGAATTTCTCCCTCAAAACATCAGTGTAGCATCACACTATCATTGTCATGAGTTGGTGTGATCGACAATAATCCAACCGTTTCTGACAATATATATATATATATATATATATATATATATATATACTATAATTATATTATATATATATATATATTTATATATATATATATATATATATATATATATATATATATATATATATATATATATATATATATATATATATAAATATATATATATATATATATATATAAGATAGGATATAGATGCGTCTAGGTAGGGATAGAGTGTAGATTATATCAGTGCGCCGTTATCATTATATATATATATATATATATTATATATATATTATATATATATATTATATATATATATACATTATTATATGAGTTATAAATATATATATATTTGTATATATATATATATATATATATATATATATATATATATATATATATATATTATATATACATATATATTTATAATAAAATTACGTAAATCCATTGATAATGAATCTTCCTAAAATCTTGAACTTTTTTGAAATTTCTTGAGAATTCTTTAAATGCTTGAAAAATCTTGACAAGCCTTTAATGACCTCCTGCTTAAAGAACATGTCTTGAATCTCGGGAAAAAGAATGTCATTTTTAAGCCTTAATATAAAAAGTGTCATTTCAAGATCCTGCTTTTAAGTTTATCTTTTTAGGATAGCAACTTTCTTGACAAACGGAAAGCATTAAAATACAGAAAAATGTAACTTTATATATATATATATATATATATATATATATATATATATATATAATAATAATATATATATATATTCTTATATATATATATATATACCATATACTATATAACCAACATACTGCTAACTCATACCTACTTATATATATATATGATAATGTTTTCAGAGCTTTCAAAGTAGAAAAATGTGTTTTCATTATATTTTGGAGTATGACATATAGTAAGCATATACTACCATTGTCGGAGCTTATTTACTTTGGGTTTCCTTCTTCACTTTGCTTAAAATCATGGTTTTACTTCAGTTTCTGGTATTCTTTGATGGGGCGAGGCTACTAGAAATAAAGGTATTCTACACCATTCTCTTTTTAGGTCTGAGCTATATAATTCCTCCTTTCAGTAGCAACTTGAGATGGTTTACAAACTCAATTCTCTATTCTTTTTATTATTTCATATTCTATTCTGAGATACAGCTTACATTGCTAATATTATTATAGTGTTTATTAAAAACAACAACAAAAACGTAATGACTTTTTTTTTGTGTGAGATCTTTCCTTCCTCATGATTGTTAAATCAATGAAGCGTTTTTCCTCAATAGGAATCTAATCTAAGTCAATGTAGACATATTAACTCATCTTTAATATTAAGTTAGCTAGTCTCATAAAGGTACAATAGACAATGATTCTTTTGTTTGGTGGTTGTTCAATATATATATTACTATATATATAATATATATATATATATATCTCATATTTTATATATATATATACTTTATCTTTCTATATATATACTCTATATCTAATTGGTGATTTTCTTTTTCATATATAAACCTTTCCTGTATATATATATATTGTATATATATGTATATATATATATATATGTATATATATATATATATATATCATACATGTATATATCACATATATATATATCTCTCTCTCTCTCTTATATATATATGCTATATTTATCTTTATATATATACATACTACATATATATATATATATATATATATATATATATATATATATATATATATATACTATATTTTATTTTGTTTTATTGTTCTAATCCATTTATGGGCATTTTGTTCTTTTCTTAACATAAGAATTAATTAGCTACATAGCCTTATATTAACAAACAGTCAAAATCTGTAACACAATATAGTAGTAATTTCTCACACTATAATAATCTGTTTTCCTTCGGTGATTCTTCCTTTTTTATCGACAGATTATTAGAGCATGTCTTCTTTTAAAGAGTAAATGTATGTGTTTCAAATTAAATATTTAAAGTTACAGTTATCACCGTCATGTACTCGGCAAAGCCTATTCAAAAGGGAAAGGAGGGGGTGTTGAACACCTCAAAAATTCATCTAACGCAAATTACGCAGATGAGCACAGACGCATTTTTTTTTATTTATTTTAAATTGAGTGGGAAACACAGAAGATGGAAGATAATTTCACAGATCTGAGGAAAGGAAGCACCATAGCAAACTAGTCTGGAGTTACTAATTTTTAACACAAAACTTATGTTAAGACACAGCACTCTTTCCATGTACTTTGAAAGTTGCAAAAGATGACGTACGCGGTGGATTCCCTCGAGCACTTCCTTTAGCTACGGTACCTATAAATAAAGCATAACATCGTACCGCAAAGATCAAGGTGAACTAGAAGTGGGACCACGTTTATGAAAGCCTTTTTGGCCTTTATTTCGACCTATCCAAAAGCCGGGTAACCAGAGCCCCTCCCAGATATGAGGCAGTACTCCCATACAAGGGCGGATGAAACCCGTTATGTAGCTGGAGTAACTGAAAGGAAGAGGGAAAAAGTCTCACAGTCTAAACAGAACTCTCTCAAACTTCTTTGAGGCCTTTGCAACCTGTTGCTGATGTAATTCTCAAGTTTTTACATATTAAGACCAAAGATGTTTATATTGTCAACAGGAGAGACAGAGAGAACCGTGTGCGAAAGAGATAGAAAAATTAGAAGGTGTCTTAGGGAGAGAGATTTGTAGAAGTTGTTTTTAAAGAATTAATTTTCACAAGGTTGAGACGACACCAACCCATACAGATCGGCAAGAATAGAATCGAAAGATTAAGACGAGAGGCAATTCGAGTAATAGAAGGAGCAAAATTGAAATGAGTTAAAGAATGAAGAGATTGAGTCATCGGCATATGAGTGGATAGGTGAAGAATTACCGGGTGAAGATCATTAATAAAAAGCAGGAATAAAGTAGAGATAAAGACAGAACCCTGAAGAATACCACTATTGATAGAAAAAGAAGAAGAGGTCGCTCCATCAACAAACTGATATTGAGCGATTTGATAGAAAACTAGACATAAGTAAGCAAGAGAAGGAGGAAGCCAAGGAGCTTGGAGGCAGTGTCGCCGCGTGCCATACTCGGTCAAGTGCTTTGGATATGTCAAGCGCCAAAGCACAAGTCTCCCGGTATTCCTGGAATGAAAAACCAGGAATCTGTTAAATAAGAAATAAGAGAAGTATATCGCCAGTAGACCTCAAGCGCCAGAAAGCCATGCTGCAGTGGAAGGCCTGAGATGCAGGAAATCAGACTAGGTCTGAAATGAATATATATATATATGTATATATATATATATATATATATATATATATTTGCCTTCTATATATATATATACCACTATATCTTATATATATAACATATACTCTATATACATATATATATATATAACCATATATATATATATATATCTCACTCTTAATAATAATATATATATATATATATATATATATATATATATATATATATATATATATATATACATATATATACTATATATTTACCTATATATATAACCAATAATAACCACTTTTCATACATTCATATATATATATATATATATATATATATATATAATATACTACTACTATATATATATATATATATATATATATATATATATATATATATATATTTATATATATATATATACTCTTATTCGAAACCAGGTATCTTTCACAGATGCTATAGTAATTACTAATTAAAAAATTTTTATATTTTCCTTTTCCCTTTAAGACTTTCGTAGTGTAGTGCACAATAATAGTTTCATACAAATTGTCTTTATTTCCGCACTATACAGGTTAAGTAGATAAGTTTAACGACACTTTTGGTACTTGGTATAGTTCAAGAACAACAAGTACTTATTTGTATTTAAGTTTAATTTATTTCACTTTTTATTCAATTTTAAGATTTATATCATCTTCCTTTGTCACTTTTTAAAGTTTGCAAATAGTAATTGTCCTATTCACTATCAGTGACATAATCCGATCACTTGTAACAAAAAAAATGTTAAATATCATAAACACTCGTAAGTGAAAAAAATATAAGTAGGCAGTAATAAGGTATTTTATTTTACAAGAAATGTGATAAGTTTGTCGTAAGTGAGTAATATAAGACCAGCGAAAAACTGGAATGAATTAAGGTTTTAAGGCCTAGGTATACCTATATATACTATCTCATATATATTATATATATATATATATAATAATATATATACATGTGTAATAATAATAATAAATGTATATATATATATATATATATATATATATAATAATAATAATAATAATATATAATATATTAATAATAATAATATATATGTATATGTTCTTTAACAATAATAATATATGGCAATATTATGCATATATATATAATATATATATGTATATGTATAAATGTACAATAATAATATATATATATATATATACTTTTTTTATATATATATGTATTTTCATATATACCTATATATATATTAATATATATATATATAACCATACATATATATATATATATATATATATATATATATATATATATATATATAACATACATATATATATATATATATATATATATATATATATATATATATATATATATATATATATACTATAACTATATAATCGCTATACGCCAATGTTTCATTGTGCGCGTGCGTGATACATCGAGAATCGGTCTGGTGGCACAAAACGGGAAAGAGGGTTAATAGACTATTGAAGAAGAAACGAATCAAGTATGGATATTGTTATCTTGCTGTATAAAACGTGGAAGGATGGAAAGTTAATACGTAAAGAGAATACAGGGATTCATTTATATGGGTATATGTATATATATATATATATATATACATATATATAATATATATATGTATATATATCATATATATGTATATCTTCTTCTTCTTTAACTCTAACCGTCATCCAGCTCACATGTAACATATATATATATATCTATATATATAATATATTAATAATAATATATATACTTTACTTTATATATATATATATATATCTTTCTTTCATATATATATATATATATATATATACATATATATATATATCATATATATATATATATGTATATATATATATATATATATAATATTTATATATATGTATATATATATACTTTTATATATATACTTCTTTCTTTATATATATATATGTATATATATGCTCATATATATTACTTCTATCTCTACCTACTGCTATCTTACTACAGTGATGTGTGCCTTCTATCAGGGGCAGGGGCCATGGCCAAATTTTAGACACTAAAACATTTTTAAGTATCTATATCAGTTTTCTTTGATTCAGAGGTTAAATTATTTATATAAATATATATATATATATAACACCACTTATATATATATATACTATATATATATACCATATATATATATATATACACCAAGAAACAATTTTGTCTGGCCCCCCCGAAAAAAATCCTGGATACGCCACCATACCTATATATATAACCCATATATATACTATATATATATATATGTATATATGCTGCTATCTTCTCTTTGCTATATATATATATATATATATATATATATATATATATATATATATATATATATATATTTATATATATATATATATTGCTTTATTTTGGAATATGAGGTTTTCAGGTATTTCAAAACTGAAATTTAGTGAAGCAGAAATAAAGAAATTTCAAGGAATGTTCATTTTCTGATTTAATGAAAGATGTTCTTTTATATATTTAGGAGGACAGAATTTTATTTAACATTATTGCAGGTTAGTAGTTAATGTGAAATTATTTCTGATAGTTAAATGTCTACCAAATTACTTGATTCTCCGTATAATAACAAACTCAAAGGGCTTTTATCTGTGGGGCCATTTAAATAAAGTATTTGGCTTTTGTGTATCTTGCGAAATAAAAAGTCTCTACGACCGATTGTTGCAGCATGTAAAACATAAATCGCACATTATAGCATTTTTTAAGTATTCGTTATTATTGAGGACATGTTTTGATTTTTGTATTCATACGGAAGGCTAATGATATTTCAAATATGCTGCAGAATAATGTGATAGGGATAGTTCTTAATTATATTACACCTTAAAAAACTAGGACATATTTATAACGTTTACAATGAGCTCTTATTAGACAGCATGCTTGGAAATTTTTCGTAACGTAACAGCTAATTAAGGTTTTCCGAAACAATCTTAGCAAACACTGTTTTGGTTCTTAACAAAATTGGTATGCACCTAAAAAACTTAAACCTTTGAAATTTTCTTTATGTATTTATATATATATATATATATATATATATATATATATATATACAACTATTACTACAATGGAAATAAAACGCCATAGCCAACTACCACACACCTTATACTCTCTCTCTCTCTCTTTCTTTCTCTATATATATATATATATGATATATATATATATATATATTGAATAAACAGTATTACTACAAGGGGAATAAAATTAAAATTACTTCATGATCTGATAATTTGAATTGTATATTTTATAAATACAGAGATAAGAAATAAATTGTTTATTTATTATGCAAATATATATATTAGCGTTCTAAACAACACGAGGCGACATGCTTCTCTGGGATAGAGCAGAAGGGGAAGCAAGGGATATGAAATTTACTCCTTCTAGTCCCAGTGGATAATGTTCATTTTAAAATAAGAGCTTAATAATATTATGTTACTTATAATGTTTTGTAGTATGTAAATAAATCTGATATAGATATATTAGATATCTTAGGGAAATAACTACTACTACTACTACTACTACTACTATTACTACTACTACTACTACTCTACGACCACTTTAATAACTTTACTACTACGACTACTCTACATACTATATTACTACTACTACTACTACTACTAATAATAATAATAATAATAATAATAATAATAATAATAATAATAATAATAATAATAATAATAATAATAATAATAATAATAATAATAATAATAATAATAACAATAATAATAATAATAATAATAATAATGATAATAATAATAATACAATCTATAATAATAATAGCATAATACATAATAAATATAATAATAATAACAACCTTGTGTAATAACATGTGTATAATAATAGTAACCAATAATAATAATAATAATAATAATAATAATAATAATATGTAATAATAAAGCATAATAATAATAATAATAATAATAATAATAAAAATAATTATAAGTCAAAAATAATAATATAATAATTAATAAATCATAGTTTTACAGTGCTACTTTTTTTCAAAAAAAGATGGTGTTGGTTCCAAAAGTCTATGACGTCAACAAATAAAAGTATAAATATTATATACCTTGTAATAATTGAAGGGGTATTAAATTTTATTGTAATTATACTCTCTGGAAAGCAATAAATTGAATCATTGAAATATTGGCAAAGTATATTTTCTACATATGTAAAAGGGAATGGATTGATTGAGGTTATTTAACGTTTACATAATACAGTATATTTATTTTATATTACAATATTATATTATATTATATTATATTATATATTATATTATATTATATTTATTACTCTTCTTATATATTCTTTATATCTTTATAATGTTCTCTATTATATTATATTATATTATATTATATTATATTATTTTATATTATATTATATTATATTAATTATGACATATTATAGCATATTTATTTATATTGCTAACAAGTAAAAATATATTTATATCATATTTTTATATAAAAGAGAATATATTGGGGTTATAATTTATAGTATAATTCTTTGTATTCGTTATACAGTTTATCAACTAGTTCATTATTAATTTTTTCAAAGATTAGCTTAAATGATATATATATATATATATATATATATATATACTTATATATATATATTACATATATAACTATATATTATATATATATATTAACTTTCTATATATTTTATATATATCTATATTTTATATATATATATATATATATTTCTCATTTTATATATATATATATATATATATATATGTATATATCTTCTTCTCATATATATATATATATATATAGATAATATATATATATATATATATATATAATATACTTTATATATATATATATATATATTCTATAAGTATCTCTTTTATTACATATATTAATTATTACTTAATATTACTTCAAGGATTTTTGCATCATTGGTTCTACTTAATTCTACAATACTTATTTTAATATTAAAATTATTATCTGTCTTTCAATTATTAAAAAGTTAATGTCTTAAATATAAAATATTTAATATGTATAAAGCTCCAAGTCAAGATACTAGACAAAGTAATTAGAAAGTATTCGAGGAGAATATCATGATTTTCATCGTTTAGGAAATTGATTATGCCATTTTCAGATCAGACAAAGAGGAGTCAGCTGATTATTTTATTAATAAAAAGAGAGGAAGAAGGAGAAAAGAGTAGTAGCGATGATGTGATGATGATGATGATGATAGTGATGATGTTAATTGATGATGATGATATTAGAGCTGATAGTGGTGTGATGATACAGTATTGATGATGATGATAAAGTAAGTTAATAACTAATAATAATATACATCAATAAAATATAATATTACAATAATAACTAATATCTAATAATAATAATAATAATAATAATAATAAATAATAATATATAATAATATTAAATAATAATATATATATATAATATTAATAATAAATATAATAATAACAATAATAAATAATAATAATAAATAATAATAATAATAATAATATATCATATATAATAATAATAATAATATCTAATAATAATAATAATAATAATAATAATAATAATAATAATAATAATAATAATAATAATAATAATAATAATAATAATAATAATAATAATAATAATAATAATAATAATAATAATAATAATTGTAATATATTAACCATTATTATTAATAATAATATATAAATAATAATAATATAAATATATCTAATAATAATAATAATAATAATAATAATAATAATAATAATAATATAATCAATAATAATACAATAATAATCAAAATAGTATATATATATATATATAACAATAATAAATAATAAATATAAATGTAATAATAAATTAATAATAATAATAATATATTAATAATAATAATAATAATAATAATAATAATAATAATAATGTAATAATATATAAATAATAATAACAATATATATAAATAATATATAATAAGTTTTAATAATATTCTAGTGATATTTTCTAATTATAATAATAACAAGCATAATAATTCTACAAAAATATTAACAATAATGTTAATAAAAATAACGGAATATTATTTTTATTGGAAAATCATTGATAATTATTTATATTCAAATATATAATCACTTCTTAAATCTAATATATATAATAATAATATAAAATAATATTAATATTAATAATAATAATAATAATAATAATAATAATAATAATAATAATAATAATAATAATTTTGTATTATATATTGAAATTAGTTTTTAATATCAAATTAAAGTTCTCTAAATACATCATTTCCAAAAACTATTCATATATGCTATGAAATTATATTCTAAAAAAAAAATCTAAATGGATTTGTAATCGATAGTGATCAGTAAGTTTTTAGAATTCAGTCATCAACAACAACAATAATAATAATAATAAAATAATAAAATATATAATAATAATAATAATAATAATAATAATAATAATAATAATAATAATAATAATAATAATAATAATAATAATAATAATAATAATAATAATAATAATAATAATAATAATAATAATAATAATAATAATAATAATAATAATAATAATAATAATATGTTAGATAAAATCACTAAAACTTTTATAATCCAAAAAATTCTCGAATAAAAAGCAGAAGATAATAAGGATAGTTGAGCTTTATTTTTCTACTGATCGCAAACGATAGATAGATTTAATTATGAAAATATCAGGCTAAAGAAAATCATTCATTTTCACATCAAGTCCAAATCTAACGTTAAAGAAATAAAAAAAACTTTTAGATATCTTATTATCAAACATTACATGTAAACTTTCTTAATGTTTCTGTAGAAAGAGCTAGTTGGGACTAAGGAGAATGTAGATCATGTGATACATCATCAATTTCACTTTCTGTAATAAAGATGGCTGCTAATGTTACAGCTCTCGGGCCTTTCACTTATTCTCAAATTTTGTGTCTCACAGCACTTGTAGATACAGGCCCAGTCAGAATCTGCCAGAGCATGTACCTGAACAGCTAACTCCTTGTTTCTATGTTTGACCATCTTCATGAGCAGGAAATTTTTTTAGTTAACAAGTTGGCTGGGTTAGCTTTATGCAGCTAATGAAATAGAGAAAATTGTTTTTGGATTTTCAGTTTGTAGTTAGATATAGAATCTCTGTTGTTTTTCATTCTTATTCCAAAAGGATACAACTTTTGGCATTGTAGTTGCTAAAAACTTGGTTGCTACTTCACAGTTATATTTAAATAACATTTATTTTGTTTCATCAATTCTTAAAGTAGTCTTGAGAAATCGTCTCTGTTGAGTACTCAGTACAGCTAGCTTTGAAATATTAGATTAAAGTTCAGAAAGCTGTTGTTCTATTCTATTCTAGAATAGTCCTTCAAAAAAAAGTATAAATCATGTGGAAGCAGTTGATACCCTTAGAAATTATAGAGAGAGGCTTACCGATCTCACAATAATTTTTAATGAATAATAATGATAATATAATAATAATAATAATAATAATATTTATAATAATAAATAATAATAATAATAATAATAATAATAACTAATAATAATACTAATCTAATACATTGCAATAATAATAATAATTTCTCGTAATAATAATAATAATAATAGCAATAATAATGTAATAATAATAATAATATATGTAATAATAATAATATGTATCAATAATATAATAATAATATTAATAATATGTATTATCAATAATAATAATTAATAATATTATCAATAATAATAATAATAAATAAATAATAATATAATAATAATAATAATAATAATAATAAATAATAATAATATTAATAATAATAAATAATAATATAATATTAATAAATAATAATAATGTAATAATATAATAATAAATAATAAATAATAATGTAATAATAATAATAATAATATATGTAATAATATATCTTAATATTAATAATAATAATATGATATAATTGCAAGAGCATTTAATATTTTGAAACAGTGGGTGTTTCAATTTATTTTGGACTGTATAGAGCAGAAACCAAATTCAAATCTTCAACACGAGGATCAGGACTCTCAGCTAAGTTTAATTTGTTTAATAATAATAATAATAATAATATTAATAATATATTAATAATAAATAAATAAGTAATAATAATAATAATAATAATAATAATAATATTATACATTATATTCCCAAAACAATGATTTAATATTAAAATAATAAAATAACATTATAATAAGAATTCATCATATTATTATTAAATTATAATATAACATATATTAAAAAATTATAATAAAAGTATTAAATATGAAACATATTAATATAAATAAGCATAATAACTTAAAACATTACAAAATAAAATGTTATATTAATAATAATAATAATAATAATAATAATAATAATAATAATAATAATAATAATAATAATAATAATAATAATAATAATAATAATAATAATAATAATAATAATAGTGTGTGATAAGAAATACAATACTAAAAATAAAAATCTTAATACTAATAAAAATATATTGAAATAATAATGACATAATAATAATAATAATGTAATATAATAATAATAATATTAATAATATATATAAATAGTATATAATAATAGCATAATAATTTTAACAATAATAATAATAAGATAAATGTAATAATAATAACAAATTAAAGTAATAATAATAATAATAATAATAATAATAATAATAATAATAATAATAATAATAATAATAATAATAATAATAATAATAATAATAATATATATGTAAAATAATAAAAATAATAATAACGTAATAATAATAACTATAATAATAATAATAATAATAATAATTACTTTCAAATATATGTAAACTTTTAAAAATCACATTTTTAGCATAAATAATTTTAAAATATTTTCTATTTTATTAATTTATTTTACACAAATTTAAAAAATATATAAATTTTCTAGGAAAGCAAATCTTTATTCGAAGACTAAGCTGTGAGTTTTTAAGAAGTTGATGATGTTTTTTTTATTTAATATATAATGCTATATAACAATATTTTCGAGATTGAAACTGTAATTTAAAACTCATCTTAATATCTAATTCTCTATTTAGCTAAGAGGTCTGAAAATTGTAATGGGATTATTTATTGTATATATTTTGTATTGATTTTGTTTAATAATATGAAAATTATGTCAGTTTGTTATTTCTAGACAATTTGTAGATCGTTGTTTTTTGAAGATCTATTATCTTCAGCTTTAAATATTCATCATTACCAACAGTTTGGTTTGGTTGGTTGGTTTAACTTTCGCAACATACGTTTAGTTATGATCATACTCTCCCAGATGATAAAGATTACTTCTCCCAGCTTAGATTAAAAATGGAACTTTCATCAATAAATTTGTGAATATGTTTTGAGTCTTTTTTTTTTAAACTTATATAGTAAGTATTAGTGAAGCTCTTCCAATCCCTCACCATCGTAATCTAAAGACCTACTTTCTTAAAACAGTATGTGGCAACGGCATATCAACTGTCGTAGTGATGATTATTGTGAGAACGACTTCCATCTTCACTCTGGTGACATGTTTGGAAATCAAAGCTTCTAATCTACACTAAGTTCTCATTCTATTTCTATTAAAAAATTTGATAGCAAATCATGCGATAAAATATAAATTTCTTTTCAGTATATATTTTGCAAAGTTTGCTTCAAATGAGGAAATATTTAAACATACATTGGAAAGTTAATAAAATTTAATATATAAATTATTATTTTTAGTATCCTCAAACCAAATTCTTTTCTTAAATATATATATATATATATATATATATATATATATATATATATATATATATATATATATATATATATATATATATATATATATATATA
>JABUQX010067843.1:0-7500 GCA_015478945.1 Trachelipus rathkii
TTATATATATATATTATAATACATATTTATTAACTAAATTGTATATTTTTTTTTTTTTTTTTTTGAAACAAATAATTATAAGATTAAACAAAAATTACTTTCGTTAAAAAAACACAAACCATATGGGATCATTTAGAAACTTCTCCGATCGTCCATCAAGAGCAGTGGCGGTCTTTATAGCAGCCAGGCAATTTTTCCTTTTGGGGTATTTTGTACTTCTTCCCAATTTTATTTAGCCCTCGAATTTATCGTAGAGGCTTTATTTTACTTCTCGTAGTTGTTTCTCGGCTCGCATGTTTAATATCCAAATTTTTGATCTTAACCTACCGCGTCGGGTAACAGGAAAAATCGTTTGGATAGTGAGTCATAAAATTTTTTTTCTTCTTGAGTTTCAACATTTTAAAGAAAGCTTTTGGAGGATCTCAAAGGGGGGGAGTTCTCGTTTCTCTACCCATCCCCCATATAATAGCAGGTCGAAGCTTTCTGGTATCGGCCTTCGTTGGAAGATCTTTTTTTTTTTTTCAAGGCACGGTGATTTTTTTTTTTTTTTTTTTTTTTTTTTTTTTTTTTTTTTTTTTTTTTTTTTGATGGGTAACGACTTTCTATTTTCGTTTATAAACAGAAAATATCTTCACGTTACAAGAGTAGGCTTTCAGAATTATTAAAAATAACCACAAGACTTACTTTCTTTCTTAACACTAGTTAACAAAAATATTTTCTTCACTTGGGTTTAGATAATCCTAGCCACTTTCATTAATTATCACCGCGTTTTTTTATTTTATTATTATTCTTATCTGGCCCTCTTTTATCAAAAGGTTGTAATGACTGATGTCACTCTGGGGTCACCAAACTGTACCGGGCGAGTAGATGAGTTCATTAATCAATTAAACATAGAATTAAATCCCTCACCTCCTCGGGTACACTAATTAATAAGATGGAAGGTGTATTAAATAGATTTCGATGTTATTCTTTTATTAACATTCTTTTTCATATTGTTGTTTTCACACATAATAATAGATAATTTTTATTTGGTATAATAATAAGGAGTGGGCCACAGACCCTTTAAATATATTTTCGTGAATACTTAAATCCCCATATTATATACATTTTATTTGAGAACAGTTTGCAAGGTGGGGCAAATAATATAATGCCATGTTCCTTACTCGATCTCTATCACCGTTCTTTCTAATTAGTATCTTATTATTTCACAGGTGAAGCAACTTAGCGTATCAAATGACACTTAATAATTAATAATAACATTAATAATAATCTAACACCTTTAATTTTATTACAAAAATAATAAATATTGTGTGCCCGGGCGATGCCCGAGACACTTGGTAACGGCTCTGATGTCGGGGCCTCACTAACTCTTCCCTCGTTTTGGCGTCAGATATTGCCGGACAGGGAAAAGACTCTTATTGGCTGACTTAAGATTTTAAATAATATAAACAAAAAGAATAAAAACAGTTGTGTGTGTTATCTTATAAAATGTAAGTAATTTTACCGTACATAAATAAATACACAACTTTCAGCTGTGTTTCTCCTCCCATAATAATAGCTTTACAATTACAATAAAGATTATAATAGCATTATTTTATATAGTACTATACTTTAGTACATATATATATATATATATATATATATATATATATATATATATACCTAATTTTTGTATATAATATAATATATATATTATATATAATATAAATATATATTATTATATATATATAATATATAACCTGGTAAGTATAAATCATATAATTAATTACTTAATTTTGTATTTACCGGAGCCGGAGCAGCCTCTTTTTTTTTCGCGCTCCGGCTCCGGCTCCGGCTTCCAGGTCCTCCCTACATTTCGGCTCCACTCCGGCTCCGGCTCTCGTCCCCAAAGATTTCGGCTCCGCTCGCTCCGCTCCAGGTCCCTCAAAAAATTTCGCCTCCGGCTCCGGCTCCGGCTCCGCAGCCCTGGCAAGAAGGAATAGGTATTTTGGGATGAGGTTATTAGTAGGAGGAGGTAATAGGTGGTAGTGAGAAAGTTGAAGAATGGTAAAATCTGCAGGTATTGATGAAATTACTGTGGAAATGATAAGGAAAGGAGGCGAGATGGTGATTGAAGTGGACTTGGAAGTTATTTAAAAAGCGTCTATGGAGGATATAGTCCCGAGGATTGGAGGAGAGCATAATAGTAGTACCCTTATATAGGGGTAAAGGAGATAAGGGGAATTGTAGAAATTTAGGGGAATTAGTTAATTGAGTATTGTAGGGAAGATATATGGTGGTTTTTTAGTCGAAAGAGTGCGTCGAGTGACTGAAGGACTGAATTGGTGAAGAACAGGTGGCGTTAGGGTGGTAAGAAGGTATGTGTGAATAAAATCTTTAATATTGAAACAAATGATTGAGAATGTAGGGAGAAGAAGAATAAATTGTATCTGGTTTTATGGATTTGCAACAGCGCATAATAGGATTAGTAGAGCGAACCTCTATGGCAGGGTGATTACTGATTAATGGGTGATTGTGGAGGCTATCTGATGGAATCAAGTATGATATGCACAGAGTGAGGACGTGTGTACAATAATTAATGAGTGTCAAATCGGTGATTTGGATTATAGTTAATAATAATAGCGGAGTGAATGAGCTAGTAGGCTTAGTGGTTCTACATATTGATTACTTATTACACTATTGTACGTTATTCAATTTGTAATTATTGGAATGTGGTGATTAATGAAAGAATTTATATATTATAGAGGTGGGGTGATAGGCAGGAATTAGGTATTGATTTAAGTACAACATGTGGAGAATATGGAAATATTGAGTGGAGAGGGTTGAGCTCACTCTAATACTCATATATATATATTGCCTGAGGTATTTTGGTTTTGTCGTTGTGCGTACTTGTCATTCTCGACAGAGTGATCTCGAGAGTTATTATTCTCGGCTCAGAGAATTTGGGCGGAATGATAGTGAGCAGAGAATTGAGACAATGCAGTATCGGTGAAAACACGATATAAAGGCATAATAAGATTAAGGAGAGTATTGTATCAAGTTTGGTGTGGGAAGATAGAGAGAAGAGGTCAGCCTTTACGCTGTGCCAAGTCATCTGTGTTAGACCTATATAAGAGCACTTAGCTAGGGTATGAACCAAGTATGCTCGTCTACACTGAGATTCAAAATGTTTAAAGAGGATAAATTGTTCCGACATCTTAAAGCTATCGATGGAGAGTGGGACTGAGTCAGACACGAGTAAGCGTCTCAGCTATAAATGTGGTTACAAATGATACAGGTCCAGGAAAGTGGTAAGGTGTTGCGATGTGCATTAAATCGTTCGCGTGAATGATCGCTCAGGTGGAGGCGAACTAACCATTTGGATTCGCGCTAGGCCGATCTTACTAATAGAGCCGGTACCGCCTATTGTCTACCCTCCTATGCTCACCGTTTAGACATTCTCGTCTATATCTTTTCAGTACCTCGGACGCAAACTCTACATTGGATCTATTTGCTGGATCATAGTATGTCACTAGAACAGATCTATATTTGCTATACATGGACTGTTCTATATCAAGTTTCACTTATTGCGAGGTCTCACCATGAGCGCGGTATAGGTCTTAGTTCCATAACGACACATTGCCTACACTCATATAGAGAGATGAATGAACGCTGCTATATACACAGAGTCTGTCGACTAGGCATGACACGATAAGCGCCTTGGTCCACGATGACACGAGAATCAATTGTACAATACATGTATGACGTATGTTGATTTTTATTCTCGTGCTAGTTTTGAGCACAAGGCTGACCTGATTCTGTTCAACCACGCGCAGCGTATCTATAAACGTCTCTGAATAGCGTATATATCATAGTCGGCGTGCATGTTGATGTATAGTTGCGTTGTACGACCACCCGTGGCTAATGGACACGCCATAAGAAGAATTGAAGTTCGCATTGAGTCGGTGCAATGGAACAGTCGAACAGTTATGAATTTGTCTGATTTTTGGCAAGAGGCCAGAATCACAGAGTGCATTCATACTGAGCCTGAAATCATGAGGGATCTAATAACTTATCAGGTAACACAAACTAGCGTGCATGGTGAAGGCAACTGTGCGTATTGTGGCCACCTCGGGCCAAGGAGACAACTCTATAACGACTTTGAGATCGACTTTATCTATTCACACATAGTGCGACAGAGCAGATCCCCGCTTCTTAGAGTCTGAGTGCAGCCCACGCACGGTGAACCTCTTCTGCTCTATTTGTCTCGACACTCGAGTTTTCTCCTATCACATATACTGCTGCAATCGCAGGTGTCCCCTTGCTCAGCCTCAAAGACATACTGCGCGCTATTCCACATCATTTAACTCTCAGGACACAACTTGCTCAGCTCTCTCAGCTTCAATACTTCATTATCCTATACACTTGTCTATTCACTCTTTGCAATGGAGCTCGTATGACCTACACACACTTCACATACCCATAACCTCTACCTCAGTTATCCTATGCGGGTATTAACAGTCTATTGGACCATATACACCCTACTCTATATTACATAACCTGTATTCACCAAAAAATCTTCTTACTTATACCTATATTATACCACTTCATTCAAATATATCATTCGATCTATTCAGATATATTCTAGCCAGCTATACTCAAGAAACCAAAATTATACTCAGCTCAAAATAATTAAGGTAATGGATATGTCATACCCTCACCACACTTCACATACTTCACTATATCTCATCATCTATTACTAACACTCACATTATAAAATATATACTCTATGCTCATACCTAACACCATCGAGAATTATCTATACATTATAAAAACCCCAATACCTATTAATACAATATGAAATATAACCAATTGGAATACACTATAACTCATAATCTACTATTACTAGAACACTAATTTAGTAACATTTAATAGATATAATCTATTATTTATTATATATATTCAGACACACTATGTCTCTCTCACTATACACTAAATTACATACAATATAACATCAGGTACATAACATAAACCCATACAATAGTAAGTACTACTAATATATATATGAGCCTATGACAATATCATCAAATGACTTATAGTTCTTATTATACATTCAACATAACTATAGTCTTTAAATAATGCTACCTAAGCAAACCTTATTCATCCATAGTATATTTACAACTATAACTTTCCTACTACAATATATATATATAATACTACCTGCCATTACATTATATCACGTATCCCTTCTCACATCCTAATCACAATTTAACCTACTAAAATTATTATAAATACAACTAACACTTTGCTTACCATATGATCATTGCTCTACATATTATATCACATCTATTATACATATAACTTCACACTTGAGTATATATTAGAACCTGTTACTCTACATTTACTACACAAACCATATTAATAATCACTTAACTTTCTATCTATACGTTATACTTTCAAATACCATACATTCCTTATTACAAATGCACTTGACTAATAATATCTCTTAATCATATAATTAATCCTCAATATCAACTTCTCATTCTAGATTCTGAGCTAACAACACAAGTAAATAAAATATCATATTATTATAACCGCCAATATAATAAGGTAGTGATATGAACATATATCACCATCAACATCATCACATCCTCCACATTATCTTTATCACTACATCATATCATTATATATATATATATATAAACACATATAATTATAATTCACTGACCAATCACACTCGCGTCTACCATAATATATCCTGATATTTATCCTATATCATAACCCCAATCTACAATTATACATTATAAATTATAAGAATAAATCAGGATACAATAACACTATATACCATCTAGTTAATCCACTTTATCATAAATATTCTAATAATTACTCTATAACCTAATCACACATTTAGACAACTACAATTTTATATTCTCTACTACACATGCTATTCAAACTATATCTAGTCATATCATATTTTACTTTATAGTATTATCCATTACAGAAGTATCCTATTAACCACCATATATAATCACCATTATATATCATCTATTACCTATATTAATATATTGAGCCATATTAATAGTTATAAAGCTATAGTTACCCTATTAAACTTCTATCATACGCTCTGTTGATAAATAATATAACCACATATATAAAAACCTAAATATATATTAATTTATATTTATTATATACTTACTTATACTTCCATATATCTATTTATCTACTCAAAATATCTATTTGTTTCAAATTAGTTATATAATGATTTGTAATTCACTAACTCAACATTAACCTCTTATACCATCATCCTAAATAACGCACCCTTGTATACTTTTCACAATTATATTACATATTATCAAGTATATACCTTACTAGATACAACTTCACCACGATAAATATTATATAATACGTGGTCTACTATCTTTCTGAGACAGCAAAATATACCTAATAAGTCATATAAATTCCTCGCCTATATACAAAACACTTCAAATAACTTAATTAAACCCTATATATATACTATAAATTATACTTAAATCAAGTTATCCCCTTTTCTCACCTTTAATACCTACTTTAATATTAATAGGGTACTAATTACCTCTGAGCTTCACTCTAATATATATATATATATATACTATACTCACAATTACTCCAATTTAGTGAAATAACTAGTGAGACTCCTGCCAGCCATATATAGATATAATACGATTTTTGCTTTATTGCACCGAGGCTTCCAAAATCCAATCGAGCATCACCACTGCCGGTCGAGGCCTCCGACTCTCGTGCATCAGATGGCGGATGTTTCTATCGTAGGTAATATATATATATAATAAATAATATATATATATATATTATATTATATATATATAAAATATATTATATATATATATATATATATCCATCTATTACATTGAACAGATTTTACTCATATATCTTTAATATACCTTCACTTTCTACTGTACATACTAAACTCATATATATATTATATATTACTCACATATATAATATATATAATATATATATATAATATATTAATATATCATATATCCACTCCTTTAACTTAATATATTATAAACTACACTCATCTTACCACAAATATTAACTACACTATATATTACCTTCTTTGCTATACCATACATAACCACACATCTATTATATATATCACTTAATTACACCATACTTAATATATATAATATAATATATATTATATATATATATATATATATATATATATATATAATACATTCAATAGGCCAAAATAAAGATATATACATTTATTATTTATCACTAAGGTTGACTTCAATATTCTGAAAATGAGTATTCTATATCCACAACTTTATATCTATTCTCACCTCACAAATTAATATATATATATATAATATATATATAAATTATATATTACCATTATTATCAATATAAGTTATACAAAGCAAATACTCAATGATACCACCACTTATTATTCAATTATAAAATATTACACTAAGTCAGTATACATTCACCCTCATTTCTAATATAACTCTATAATTT
>JABUQX010067843.1:12500-20000 GCA_015478945.1 Trachelipus rathkii
GATTGAAATGTAGTATATGCGTATCATCGTAAATAGATACTTAAATAATCAATAGAACTATTTTAATACCTAGTATATTTTTAATTGCTCAATATATTTAATACCACACATTCTACTTAATAATCACTTTTATTATAAAACTATCATTCTAATTTCATACACTGTGCAAGATGCTATTGTACTGCCTATATTGAGAGATGCCTGATCATTCAGCGTGAATCATATTTGGGTGACACTAACCATTTCGAAGACACACCATACTATAGCATCTAAGATGCGCTCGGTCTCTGATTTTTGTGAGGTCTATCTCGCACTGATATAGCCACTAACTTAACCCTCATGTGCACATACTCTTGTTTGAAACTTCTAAATTATTCCGAATTTAGTATGATAATATATTTAATTTTTTTTTTTTTTATAATCCTACGAAAGATTATTTTAAAATGAAGGTTGTATTTTCAGCAGTTGACCAACCGCGTCAGAAGGGTTGCCACCAGTAGTAAATCTGATTTGTAGAAGACTTGTGAAAGTGTCCTCAAATTCATCTTAGAAGTATTTCTCATTATGACCAAGGATTCGTTCCCCTTGGTATCAATAAGATCTCGCGACAATCTGTAAGAAACACTCACCGCGCCAGAGACTGTCTCGCTTGAGGCTACAGTAGTCCTATCGGTGATGCGTGAGACCTGCGAGGATCTGTTATTTATAATGTGGCGGATGCGGAATGCCGATGCTGTTTAACCTATTTATTTAACTAAAAAATAAAATAATCAACTATTATTGTAAGTATAATTAGATACACCTATCTAGTATTAGTGTTTAATGTTCACTAAATATTAAGTTGTCATTTTCTAGTAATAGCGATATACTCGGATGTACGATTTTCTCAAATAAACTTAATATACTGAAGATAATTTTATTTAACAACATTATTTATTAATACAATATTTTATAAATATTTATATATTTAAATAATATAAAGTTAATTTTTTTTAGATTGTTTATTTTTATATTTTATCGCGAATAGTGGAATAAATACATTATAATATATAATTGTCTCCTATGTATTTTAAATAAAATATGTAATATTATATTATTTATTCACGAGTGTAGGACTTTGTTAATAGAGAAAATTTTGATTGCCCAGGTAATACTGGTGATTTGTTTGATGATAATTATAGAGATAATACACAAATGCTGGCACCATTAATAAAGAATATCGAGAGGATAGACTTCTCTGACTGACTATTATCCTATATTCTAAATTACATAGCTACTTCAAATTATGCTAGTATAATTATCCAAATTATAATAATTATAATATTGTAATTTATACCTAGGCATAAAGCCGGAATAATTATTAGCACTAGTCAATAAGTATGCTTGCGATAACTATATATTCACGTAGATCGCACATCTATTTCACTCACTTTCTGGGAGTTATTATAGCTAAATGTAAAACATAGAGCGCTCCGTAATGGTTTTATATGACATTTGTGACCTTTAAAAGACTCCCATCCTGTCACCTATTGATAATGGTACTTATATTAATTTATATTGTCATTGATCCCTTATTTACCTCAATCATTCGTATCATCCATTTATCCTCTGCTACTAAAATATTGGAGTATGATGTGTCATTTCTAATTCAATATGCCTCCTGTAAAAAAGTGAAACCCCTTATTACTTATATAACTTTAATTTCATTTGTATATTAGTACTTTACATCTTTATCAATTCTTCTTATTCTAATATAACATTTAACGATAATCTCTTTCCTTCAAACTCACGTAGATCTTGCAAACAGTCTTACATCGACTCCTCTGCGATATTCTCCAATCAATAACCACTCTAATCGCCAGTATTGGCTATATCGTTACATGTGTACCATCAATATTAGCTCATGGCGAGCTTCTATTTTATCCTCATTTTCATATTGATTCATAAAGATTTTTTGAGTATCTATTCTGAGTATATTACTTATTTATTTATTTGTGATTATCAAATAACCTATTTCGATACCACCTGACTACAAAACTATTAATTACTAAACTACAAAATATTCCTTTATAAGTTAGTATTATTTCTATTTCTTATCATAATCTCTTCTGAGTGACACTTCTATTTACATACAATGTGATTAATTATTTCTATATCCTTACGTTGTGTTGTTTTCGTAGCAAGTATTGTTTGAATAGATACTCCGATTTCTACTTATAGATTAATTATAAGTGTGAGTGTTATCTTTCACTCACTCACTTTTCACTGTTCTTGGTCATTACTCCATTTATAATATTTTTATATATTTTATTAATAAAACTTATTCAATTATCATTTACCCTTAACTCCTCTTACTCATAATTTAATAACTCCACATATCTTAATCTTATAAAGAGAGCTCTCTAACTGATGCTCAATAATATCTCCTATGTGCGTTAATTACTATATATTTATTATCACATTTTCTTGAAGGCGTAGTATGTCACGTATTCATAATATATTAAGATATTCTGTCTTGAAGAATCTGAATAAGGAACGAGGGAGAGGCGACGATATTGGAGGCGAAACACTGTACACTGGAAAAATAGAAATGTCATCATGAGATTACCGAAGCGAGTAGAAGGTATGGGGTTGTTGTAGTGTCAGAGAGATTTAGATTATTGTGAAACGGGGGCACTTCAGACCACTATTCAAAGACAACGAACATTTCTGTCTTAAGATGACTACATGACGGTATATCCTCCTTACTGTACCAAAAATATTATTCGTATAATCATAACACGGAAATCGTCTCAATTTGTGAGGTTTAACGTCGAAGCGAGTTTTTAACTCTTTACTCTTCCAATACAAAAATTTTATCTGATCTTGAGGCTTCAAGGCTATATTTGTGTTACATTCAAACATATTCTTTCATATCTAGAGGAACAAGTATATTTAACCACCAATTTGAGCGTTACCTCTTAAGTAAAAAAAAGAGTGAATTAAAGCAATAGATTATCATATTATAAGATGTAATTAAAATAATAAATAAAACTAAATTTAAAGCTAATTTAATTTAATAAGGGTGTTAGCGGCGATAGCACTACCTATATATAGCTACACTTAAATGGGGTAAACTCGCACTATACTCCTTGAATTATAATATATTATATAATATATAATTAATATTATAATATATATATTAATATTATATATATATAAAATATATATAATATATATAAATTAAATATATAAATATTATATATATATTAATATAATAATATTATATTAATATTAATATAATTAAATATATATATTATTATTATATTATATATATATTAATATATATTTTTTATTATATATATAGTATATTATATATATATATATAATATATAATATATACATATATATTTATTTAATATATATTATATATATAAATATATATATATATTATAAATATTAATATATATATAATATTAATATATAATTATATATTAATATATATAATTAATAAATTATATTATATATATATATTAATTAATTATTATATTTATATATTTATATATATATATATTAATATATATAAATTATATATAATATAATAATTAATATTAATAATTATATTATAATAATATAAATATATATAATATATATAATATTATTAATAATTAATATTAAATAATATATAATATATATAGTACACTTGTCCTTAAAAAAAAAATTAAATTAATTAAAATAATTGAATAATTAAATAATCCTTGAAAACTAAGTGATAATAAGGTTAACTAAAGATAAAAACTGTATAAAACATTAAATATGGTGAAATATTCAGACTTGGGATTGAAATCAGTCAACAGAAAAAATTTCATCAACAAAATGATCGTTTTTTGTTCAGTTTTTTTTTCCCTCTTTTAGATTAGAGACTATCATACCAAAAGTACGATATGTACAAGAAACTAATACATATTATAGAATCCAGCCCGATTATGACATTACTTGTATCGAGAAAAAAAAGATTACTTACTATTTTCTTAGTCAAATAACAGCAATACCCAGGGTAAAACCGCAAAGAATGCAAAAGAGTCGGGGTCCTCTCGGCATCCTGGGGGACCGACGGGGTTGGGACCTATTTCCCCTCGGGGAGGGTCTCCGGAACCCCCGCTCTTTGGTATTGGGTGTCGCGGGGGTTCCTCCGCCCCTCCCCTACGGGGATAAAGGAAAACTTCCACCATCCCTTCTGCTGTTCCCATAACTTCGTGTGAGTTGCCGGCTCGAAGCCCCTAAGTAAATATTTTTAGTAAACCGCACTGAATAAATCAAATAAATAATGTTTTTAGATTTATCTAATTCTAAACCTAACGATAGTATTATAGAAAGAATAAATAAAAAAATAAAAAAAATCTAATTATTCTTTTCATTTCAATAACCACTTAAAAATTTCAAAATACGCTGATATCTACATGATGCAAGAGAGAAATACCATTTTTTTGGATCCTGGTAAAATTTTAGTTAGGAAAATGGTAAAAAAAAAAGTAAATATATAAAAAAAAATTAATTGGTTTAATAATTATAGTAATATGAGTGAGCCTATTTAGAGACCTTTTAATGGTTACTCGTTAAAATAAATAGACCTTTCAATTGAATTTATTGCTTTTTGTTTTTTTAACCTAAAAGAATACCTCAGGTATACAAGCACCCGATGTGGCATAGGAAGTCGGGGTCTCTCGGCCTATCGGTGGACTACGGGGTAGAACTAATTCCCCCCCTTCCGGGGAGGGTCTCCGGAACCCCCCGCTCTTTGGGTATTTTTGGGTGTCGCGGGGGTTCATCCGCCCCTCCCTTACAAGGGTAATGGAAACGTCCCCCCTGAGTTCACTCTAGTACTGGAGCGCTACTACATTGGCCGTGTAATATAACCTTTCAACAAATAAATGTATAATATATATATATATGTCCCCCCGCCGGCTCGAGCTCCCCCCCTAAAAACCCCCCGAAAAAAATAGCCAATTTTGTTTATTTTTTTTTTTAGCATTTTCCTACGTATTTATTTAACAAGGATTCCAAAAATGTATCCCTTTTCTCATGTAGGTCGAGACGCATTTGACTCCATGTTTTGGGTCTTTTTTTTTTTCTTACATTTCCGCACTAAAATTTTACCAGGTTTTCAACAATGTATTCTTTTTCCTGTAGCTATTGTAGTTTTTGAGATATGGATTGTGGCTCTTCTAGAGGCTGGCCTATATATTATATATATATATATATATATATGTATATATATATATATATATATAATATATTATATATATATATATATATATAATATATATATATATATATAATATATATTATATATATATATATATATATATATATATATATATATATATATATATATATATATTGTATAAGATATATATATATATATATATATATATATATATATATATATAATATTATATTATATATATATATATATATATATATATATATTATATATATATATTATATAATATATATATATATCTTTCTTTTTCTTTTTTCTTTTTCCCTCTCCCAGGAAGGATTTTTCATCCTGTTCAGCCGCGCCCAAGCGTCTTTTCTCCAGACAATCCTCTGCTGCAACTATTCCTTCTTCTTCATCTTTAGCACTCCTCATTTGGTAGCTGACATCTTTCCAGAGAGTCCTCCACCGATTCCATCTCTTCTTCGGTCTACCCCTTGGTCTTCTGCCCTCTGGTTTCCATTCCCATCTTTCTTTTCGGCATTATGTCCTGCTCCATCCTCTCCCGATGTCCCCACCGATCTCATCTCCCCACAATCATCTTCAGTATCAATCTTTCTTCACTCCAATATATCCTTTTCTCAATTACTATCATTCCTTATTCTGTCTCTCCTACTCTTTCCAATCATAGTTCTTAATACCCTCATCTCCAGCCGCTTTGTATTCTACCTCTCCTTCCTCTCGTTGATGTCATGTTTCCGTCCGTAACAGCAGCGGTCGGAGTCAGTATCTGTTAAAAATCACTTTTTTAACCTCACTTTTCCGATGTTTTTATCTTTCCTCATGGGGGGAATACCGCTTTCATAACTAATCCATACTTTTACACATTCGTCGCGTAATCTCTCCTCCACTTCATCCCCTTCTGTTAAAACATCCTCCGAGATAAATGCAGGTATTTACCGCCTTCACACCTCCTCCCCTCTCAACTCCACCAGCCATACCTATACCCTTCCCTTCTTCATTTCCTTCCGGATTATTGTTATATAATCTGTCTCTGTACGTTCATATAAGTCCTCATCCCTGCTTCCTCCAACTCCTCCGTAAACAACTCCACCACCTCTCGAATCTCCTCCTCTCTCTCGCTCCAAAATGCCAGATCGTCCGCATATGCCTTTATGTCCCCTTCAAATTCTCCCAGTCTTTCCCTCACTTTCCTTATCACAACGTCTAAATATAATATAAACAGCAGTGGAGATAAAACACTCCCCTGCTTCACTCCTGTTTTCACCTCAAACAATCTATCGTTCTCGCACTCAGTTCTAACATTACAACTGCATTTCTCATACATACCTTCTATTGCCTTCTTTAATCTACCCCTCACTCATAATCCTCTCCCATAGCTCTCCCAGGCTTTTTCCTTGGCAACCGAAATCAAAATGCCTTTTTGCAGGTCAATGAACGCTACATGAATCTCTTGCATATTCACCCGCCCAGCATTCTTCTCGCGAAAACCATTCTTAGTGTAAAAATAAAGAGATCCGAGATCGTTCCTCTCCCTCTTCTATACCCGTACTGTTCTTCTCCGAGTCTCGGCCCTACCTTTCTCTCAGCCTTCTCTCCAATATTCTTTCGTATATTTTCGCGCAGATGGTCCATCAGTGAAATGCCTCTATAATTATTACAGCTTTTCCTGAATCTCCTTTACCTTTATATAAATCGGTATTATTATTGCTTTGCCCCCCCTTTCTCCGGCACTTTCCCTCTCTCCAACAAATACTTGTTCATCAAACTGATGATTCTCCCCTCTCGCTCCTCTCATCCCTCCCACCACCAACTCCACAGTCACTCCATCCTCTCCTGGGGCTTTACCCTTCTTCACTCCTTTTTATAGCCTCCTCATATTCCTCTACCGTTATCTCTCCGCCTTCCTCCTCCTCTTCCTCCTCCCTCGTCGTCTGATATGCAGCTTCTTCCTCTTGTTCTCTGTATTCAACATTTAGCAGATCTTCATAGTATTCGGTCCATCTATCATTTCTTTCTTCCGGTCTCACAAGAATCTCCCCGTTTCTATCTTTTATGTTTCTAGTTACGGTTTTTGGTTTTCTTTACGCCTTCGCCATCTTAAAAAGCTTTTTCTCTTCCTCGCCCACATAATATATATATATATATATATATTTTTATATATATATATATATATATATATATATATATATATATATATATATTATATATATATATATATATATATATATATATATATATATATGTTGAAACTAAAGATGATACCCGCATAATATCTC
>JABUQX010067844.1:0-50000 GCA_015478945.1 Trachelipus rathkii
TATAATATATATATATTATAATATTAGTAAATCTATAATATATATATATATATAATAATATATAATATATATATATATTATATATAATATTTATATATATATATATATTAAATATATAATAATAAAATTAATATATTATTAATATATATATATATATATTATATATATATTTAATATATAATATATATATTATATATATTAAAATTATAATATAGAAACTTTTTACTTTATTCGCAAATATAATTTATTATCTAATATATATATGCATATAATAAATAAATGGCATGAAACAACACTATTTATAAGTAACATATATATTATATATATAATATATATAATTATAATATTATAAATATAATATATTATATATAATATATATTATTTATATTATAATATATTATATTATATAATATTATAATTAATATAATATAATATATATATATACTAATATATTATATAATATAATATTATAATAATATTATATTACATAATATATAATTATATATATATATATATAATAATGTTATTAATATAATATATATAAAATAATTAAATAAAATAATATATAATATATATATAATATAATAATCTAATATAATATATCAATATATATATATATATATAATAATAAATAATATAATATAATTAAAAATTAAATAATAATTAATATATAATATATATATATAATATATTATATATATATATAATATAATATTCATTATTAACCCAAATATATAATTATATATATATTATTGATATATATATTAATATATATATTATATATTATATATATAATATAATTTTATTAATATATATAAATTAATTATACTAATATAATATATATATATAATATATATAATTATATATAAGTTAATATAATATAATAAATATATATATTTATATATATATATATATACATTATATATATATATTATATATATTAATATAATAATATATATTATTATATATTATATTTATATATTTATTAATTTATATATTATAATAATATATATAATATATAATATAATATATATAATAATTAATATTAATATATATATATATAATATATATATATTTTTATATATATAAATATATATAAATATATATTATATATATATATTAATATATTATAATTAAAATAATATATATAATTAATATAATATATAAAATAAATTATAATAATATATATAATTATATATATATATTATATACTGATTTTTTTATTTACTCAATTATTTATTTAAAAAATATATAGTTAGAGATATTAATACTTGGATGAACATCTTTTTTGTAATAGTTATAATTAAAGAGAGAGAGAGAGAGAGAACGAGAAGAGAGAGAAGATATGAAGAGAGAGAGTAGAGAGATAGAGAGTAGATGAGAGGAGAGAGAAGAATAGAGAGTAAGAGGCTTCACATGGCCCATAATTAGGATCCGTTTTAATTACTATATATAACTAATTTATATTATATTATTAAATTTATATAATGTTTATAATTAAATTACTTGATTATTTAATTATAAATTAATTATATTTTATTATAATTATTATATATTATTTAACAATATTTAATAATTTATATTAATATTAATTAATTTAATTAATTAATATTTATAATTAATATTATATTTATTTATAATTATTATTATATTTATTAATTATCAGTTTTCTGCATTGGCAGTGAATTATAGCACTATTATTATTACCGAGTATAATTCTTTAAAGTGGGAATTTAAATCTTTTTGTTATCTTTGATATCTCCAAGATCTTAATATAAAAATTAAAGAAAATAAATATAATTTATTAGAAATATAATATAAACACATTGCTTTTTCAAAAACCAGATTCCTAGTTATAATTACTGATGTTTAATGAGAAATTTATATAATAAAATGGAGAAAATTCAGATGTAAAAAAAAAAAATTCATAATGAAAAAAAAAAAAAGTTATAATTTAAAAATCTCCTGAAAATGAGTTACTCAATAATTATATGACACTACAGTAACTAAATATAACGCACTTTGAATCACACTGGGTAACACAATAATTGTAAAAAACAAAATTACATATACAGCTATGAAGATGAATAAATTTTATTATTAAACAAATCAAAACAAATTTTTCTTTCAAAATTTAGTAATTCGTTACTATATTAATCATTAATTAAATATATCATTCAATATTTAATTAAGTTTAGCCGAGGTGAACAAACCCTTAAATATAAATAATTATTTTTATTATCGAGGAATTGGCATATATTATATACATGCCGTGAATTAATATGGTTAAGTCCTTTATCTTTATTCTTAAATATACTTATTGTAATATCTGAGAATGAGTATAACTTGTTTTTTTTTTATTTTATCATATTTTTATTAAATATTTTTAATGAATTATTCAATATTATTAACTTACCTTTTGAAACATGTATTCATTGATTCAAATTAAATTAATTTAATTTTATATCAAGTCTTTAAGATTAATATTTATTAACTTTTAATCATAACATACAATTATTATAATCATATTATTATCATTCATTATATTATTAATTACTCTTCACTACAACACATTCACATTATAATTATATTTTATTATTAATTTATTTAAATTATTACTTACAATTCACACACATCAACTATCACACACAACATATATTATATATATAATTATATTTATTATTATATTATTATATAATATATATTATATTATTTAATTAATATATTATAATATATAATTATATTAAATAAAATTAATAATATATATATTATTATATTAATATTAATTATTAGTTATTTATATTTTATTATTATATATATTATAATTTCTATTTTTATTATTTTATATATTATTATTATTTATATTAATTAATTATTATTTATATTATATAATTATATAATTTATATATTAAAATATATTATTAAAAATTATATATATATATAATTTTCATGTAATAATTAGTTTAATTATATATTTATAAAAATTATTTATATATTATTAATTTATTAAATTAAATAACCCAATTAGTCTAAAAGTGATTACAATTATTTATATATATTACGTATTAATAATTATGAATTTCATAAACCTTATTTAATAGTAATAATAACAATAAAAATGAACCTTATTAATATTATTATAATTATATTAATATATTATTATTATAATTAATTATATATATTTATAATTTATATTATTAATTAATTATAATTTTATATATTATATATAAATATTTAATTTAATAATATTAATTAATTAATATATAATAATTAAAGATTATTTTATGAAAAATCAATTTAAACAAAAAATGTATTAATCATTGCCATTATGATATATTGCTATATTTTTTTATCAATTATAAATATATGAATGCTACGAGTCTATCTCTCAAAAAGGAGAGAAATTTTTAGATCAGTGTTTTATACATCTATATATTCAAACATTCGTTGAATTTTATTTTTTATTTATATAAGTATCCGATTTTATCTAAGATAAATCTATATAGAAACATTCATGGAGTGTTTAATTTTTAAATATGTTAATAAATTACACATTTATAATTGTTCTTATTTGAATAATATTGACAAATACCAAATAATTAATTTTTAAATTATAAAAGAGATACCTCGGGTTTAGGCCCTTACTAATTAGTTAGATGGTTTATCTATCTATTGCCTCTTGACGCATACGTCTTTGCTTGATAAGTCATTCCGGTCAATACCTTCGATCTTCTGGGCACAAGGCAAAATAGTATATGACTTCCACTCTAGGGCGTTGATTAATCGGTGTTGGCTCTTTGCCATCTGTCCTCAAAGCTGTGACAGGTATCGTATATTATAGAAATCTCTCAGAAGTGGTTACAATAATTACACCCTGAACCAAGTATTAATAGTGCTTCTGACACAGTGTGTTAGTTCGGGTTTGATAAATTTATTAATTCTTTGTGCATTTTATATGTGTTAGGTATAGCTAATAATCTAAACAAAATGAGAAAAAGAATTATGCTGTAAGCAATAAGCGTTAGGTTATATAAATATTAATCAATATTAAGTTTAATTGTAAATCGATCTCTCTATCTCTACTCATTCTATATCATCTCTTATATATAAATACATATATATCTATATACTCTCTTCATCTCTTTCTCTCTCTCTAAATATAACTACTACTTTTATCTCTATCTTCTTATCTTCATCTCTATCTATCTCACTATCTATCTCTTTCAACTACTCTCTACTATCTTCATCTATTTCTATGGCATAGCTTTCCTCCTCTCATCTCGTCATTAATATTATATATATATTATTATATCATCATATATAATTATTACAATATTATACCCTGGATGACCCATGACATCCCGCATACCCGCATCCCACCATTTCCCCCTCTTTCCGGGTACACATCTGCATCACCCTATAATTTCGCATACCCGTCATTCCCCTACCTCACTCCTTCTCTTAATACTAGTGATCAAGGTCTCAGTACTAATCCGCCATTATATACCACTACTCACTTATTTTGAGAAAATTAGAGGAATGTATATATAGAGGTAATTTATTTTATTATCATAAACCAATAAATTTATAGTTTAAATATGCTATATAATAAATAAAAATATATATATTATTTCCCTCTTTTCAAGTATATATAGGGAGTTTATGAGAATTAAATTATATGTAAAATTTTTTAGGTAATCGGACATGTACCAAATACCACAGTAATAGAATATATATAACTAATTTAAATAAATTTAATGTAATATTAATATTAAATTAATTATAAAATATATATATATAATTAAATATAATTATATATTATATATAATAATAATATATTATATAAATATAATATTATAATATATTATATATATATTATATTAATAATAATTAATAATTAATAATATAAATTAATAATAATAATATTTATATATATATTTATATATAATATATATATAATATAAATTATAAGTAATTTATATAATATATATATATATATATATATATATATATATATATATTTAATAAAAATTAATATATAAAAAATTATAGATGAATGACCAACAGATTTTTTTTCCTTATGTTAATAAATAGAGTAGAGATGAGTAAGAAGAGTAATAGAGTAGAGAGAGAAGTAGAGAAGAGAAGATGAGAGGAGAGTAGGTAGTAATAAGAGTAAGATGAGTAAATGACGATGAAATAATGAGAATAGAGAGAGAGGAGATAAGTAATAGATAATACAGTTAATAGTAAGTTATACTTGAGGTCAGTTACACTTCACTAGTTATATTAGATTAATATAATAATTATATTAAATAAATATATATATAATTCAATATATTAATATAATTTAATATATAATTATATATATTAATAATTTATATATAATATAATATATATAAATATATATATATATATAATAATAAAACAAATCTGTATTTATATAAGTATATAAATAAAATATAGTTTTTAATATATTTTAATAATATAATATATATATATATAATTATATAATATATATTAATTATATAATATAAACCGTAATATATATATATATATATATTAAATAATATATATATAATATATTATAATAATATATATATAAATATATAAATATTATATATATATATATATATAATATATATATATATTTATATATATAATATATATATATAAATTATATAATATATAATATTAATATATATATTATATATATATATATGGTAATATTATATATTAATATAATATTTAGTATAAAAATATATATATATATATAATTAATATTAATAATATTAATTAATAATATATTAATATATAATAAAATAATAATAATATATAAGTATATATAAATAATATAATAAATAATATATAATTTAATAATATATATATTATAATAATATAATAATATATATATATAATATTAATATTATATAATATAATATATTATATATATATAATATAATATATTAAATATATATTAAGATAAGAATAAGTACAAAGAGTGAAATTGATAGAGAATCAAATCACAGAATATCTAATTATATATTAATATATATAATCATAAATTAAAATCAATATATTATTATATAATTAATAATATAAATATATTAAATAATATATATTAATATATTATAATATATTAATAAATATATAATATATATAATATATATTATTTATTAATTATATTATATATTATATAATATATATAATATATAATTATATTATAATTTAATATATAATATTAAATATATATATAATATATTAATATATTATATATATTATATTAATAATATAATAAATATATATAATTTAATATATTATATGTTATATATATATAATATATTTATAAATAATATATTAATATTATAATACTTTATTATAAAAATATATAATTAATATATATATATTATCTAATAAGAATAATAGATAATAATAGTTAAGGATATATATAAAATATATTACAGATATAATCACATATATATAATATATTATGGATTATAACTCATATAATTATACCATAATGTATTAAATAATATTCACAATAATAAGGATGTTTGTATAATAAATTTAAGATAATTATATATTAATATCTAATTTCCTTTTATTCAGGATGATTATTGTTATCATATTATTATATAATAATTATAATAAAATATATACTATTATAATTATATTTCGTTATTTATTTATTAATGATAGTATAATAATTTCCGATAATTAATAATAATAACATGAACGAATAATATTCGGATATGTCAATTTCAGTTATTTGATGATTTATAACTATTAACGTATATGATATAAGCATAAATGTATTTAAAACTCAACATGTGTGTTACATACATTGGTACGACACACACACAAAAAACATCAAACAATATACAAACTAACATGATAATATATTATATCTATTAATTAGGACTCACTTATGACACACACATATTCATTAACAACATAATACACAGCAACAACAACACGCACAACTTATACTATATATCAAACTAATATATATATTAATAATATATATATATTATTATCACATATATATAAATATATATATATTTATATATATTATATATATTAATAATTAATATATATAAATAATAAATATATAATTAATTTAATATATATATAATATATATATTATATATATTATATAATTAATTTTTTAATCAATACCATTCAAAAAAAATTATAAAATAACCATCTCAACCTCATCCCGGATCCCCTCATCTTACTTTAAGAATCCGCATCCGCATCCCGGCATTACCATCAAATTACATTTTAATGACAATTATATAATACCTTAAATATATATATATACGCAACATTCAATAATTTATTGACATTCACGTACCTCATACTAATATTTATATTAATATATAATATAAATATAAATATATATATAATATATAATTAATATATATAATATAATTATAATATAATAATATATTAATATATATATATATATTATATATATATATATTATTAATATTATATATTAATTATATAATATATAATAATAATATATTATATATATAATATTTATATAATAATAATAATATATAATATATATATTAATATAATCATATTAATTAATATATATTAATAAATATATATATATATATATAATAATTATATATTAATAATATAATAATATATAATTATATATATATATCTTAATATAATTAATATATTAATTATAATAATATATAAGTAATATTAATATATATAAATAATATATATATATATATATATATAGTATATTTAAATATTAATATATAATTATATATTATATATTAATTATTATAATATGTATATATAATATATATATAATCATAGTAGAGGAGGGGCTCACATAATACAGACGTAATAGCCTCAGAAATTAAGCTTTAAAAGTTTGATAACTAAGTAAAATTTTGCCTGAAAATGTTGCAAATATATAAAAACAATTTATTGATCAACTATTATTGGTTTTCAAGCTTACGTAGTCAAGGTTATTAAGGTATATTTATAAGTCGGTTTATAGTAACAACGGATAGTAATTAAAGAGGTCTGAGAAAGACACCGATTTCAGAGGTTATGTAGTAGCCCATGAATATCAAGGATATTTATATTATCACTACCTACTATATACTAAAATATGATAGGGGCTTGCTCCCAAAGGGGCTTGGGTATATTATCCTACTAAAGAAAAAGTAGGGTCTAATTAATAATAATTATACGCAAGACCCTGTAAATATACTATATAATAGGCTGGGTTAAGAAAGATATATCCACAGGAGTCGGAGAATAGGTGATATATGTGTAGTCTAGTTATTTCGGTTCGGGTATTAAGTGCTTTATCACAGAGACCACTATACCTTAGAGGGGTTACCTACCTCCTGAAAAATAAAGAATATATGCATGATATTCAAATAACAGGAAAAAAGAAACTAGAAGATGCCCATAAAAAAGATAGTAAGATGGAAAGAAGATAATAAGTATAGATAGAAAAGGATTATAAGGGAAATAGGAGGATATATATAGAGAGATAATAGTAATATCAGTAAGTTACGGTACCGCATCCAGGGTGATTGTGAGCTCACGGTGTCAGTATGCTAGTTATTATGATAAAACATTTTATAGTTTATTTAATATATCAATTAATCAAATATTAAACTCATGTTTCACAATCAATCCTGAATAATCTAGTTCTAGCCTAAATGTTAACATCGAGTCAAATTGTGACATTGAAATCTTGCTATAAAGATAATACCGTCTTTTATCTTAAATGTTTGAAACTGACATTATTCTATTATTTCCATGACTGAATTCACTATTGATAATAAATATTAGTAACTCCTCACATAAGACATTTGAAATGTATCTAAAATTCAGTTTACTCCTGCGATGAGTTTCTATTCTCTTTGAAATAAAGAACCTATATTCAATTTTATATACAGCATAGTACTATATAAGTTTGCTTTAAAATTTAATGATTAAATTAAATACTATGTTTGTAAATAATATATTATTTTATATAGGGCAATTTATTTACATTATAATTATTATTTAAAAATTATAACTAATATATAATATTTATTAATACTTAATATCACTATATTAATTAATTTAAAAATAATTAATATTATATACATTTAGATTTTGAATAGTTTTTCGATTCTTTATTAAACACGTGTAAATATTTAATCGTAATATGATAATAATATAAACCTAAAACAGTAAATGAATAATCAAGCTAAAAATATTCCAAAGTAATAAAAAAATCAAAACGTGAGGATTCACTCACTCCACTTAGGCAACAAATAATCACTATTTCAAGAAATCTATATATAAATAATAGACATGAGATTTATTAATTACTATAATTGAATTACAAGGCATAATGTATATTAAATTTTATAACAAAAATATAGATTTAATTGTTCATACAAACTCAAAAGTATGTTGATCATTCATAATATCAGTATCATTAATACTAATTGCTCCATACCTATAATAATAATAATTAATAAAATAATAATAATAATCAAAATAATACTAATAGTCACATAATAACTATATAATAGATTCCATATAATATGAGATTCTAATATGATCATAAAATGAACTTAATTAGTAAATACATAAAGTTATGGATACACTAGTAAGTTAAATAAAGGATTATATAAGAATCCGAATATAATTTATAATAATATATGTTAAATATAGATTTATACACTACATCCATAATAAATAGACCAGATATAAATCAATAATATACAAGTTAATATTCACACATAACTATACACATCTCATATAATCATATAAATAATCAATAACTAATAATCATAAATTAACTATGGAGAATCTATAAATTGATATTTTATAATTGAATACATTATGAAAAGAGAAATCAAATATGTAAGAAGGAGAATGAAAAAATATGAAAGTTCAGAAAAAACAATATTTTAAGTATTTAAAGTTGATAATTTGAGACACTATATATTGAATTATATTAACTCTATAATTCAAATATATATATATAGAGCATATATAATATATATAATTAATTTGATTAATTAATTCCAAATAAATATATTATATTAAATTATATAAATATAGAATTCTATAATAATTATATACGTAATTTTATAAAGTACATATTCTAATTATCGTATAGTCAAAGCGCTTCTCCTTTATGATTGCTACATTAAGAATAACTAACTTAGAATAATTACAAATAATTATTAATTAAATTATATATAATTAATTAATTAATATATATTATTATGAGTATTATAAATCGCCTGTTTATCACGATTTTATAATTACACTAAGAAGATATAATTACATTATATATTTTATTATTATAAACTATAAATAATATAATAATATAGACATATATGATATAATTAATTTCTTCCCAAGTGTAATAATATAAAGCATAATTAAATAATATATCAAATTAATTAATAAAATATATAAATACTATTAAAACATATATTATAATATATATTAATCAAGATATCAGATTAATGCAAGTATAATCAAGTATAAAAATATATTAATCTAGATATATAATATACTATGCTATAAATACTCCAATCAACATATCCCACTCAACTCTAATGCACTAACATAATAATAAATAATACACTTAATGAATTGTGATTATTGTTCTGACTTTGTGATAGTACTTATGAAATATAATCACATGTAATTGAATCAGTATACAAATTAATATTAATAATGTAAATAACATTTAAACACTGCATTATTATAATAATATTGTTATCTATAGATATATTATATTCTTAACTAACAATTAATTGCACTTAGTTAATGATTAAGAGTCTAAATAGACTATATTAGTAATAACTTATAAAAATTAAATATGTATAAATTAACCATAACCATACCGATGACAGTAATAATAATAAAATAATATAAATTTATCAATAAATAAAAAGTAATGAATACAACAGCCGTCACTTGCGTAACCCTAACACCCATGAAATCTGATCTTATTGAGACACACTAAATGATCTATTATTGAAATACTACAATCATAATCCATAAATAAATATACAATTAATACAAATCAAAGTATCATATTTAAATTATAATTAATTATTATTAATTATATAGATATAATATATTAATTAATCAAATTATATCAATGATATTTATTATAGTAATTAAATTATATATACATATAGTTAAATTACTTTTTAATACTTAAAATAAATAATATATATATATTTGCATTTTAACATACCAAGTAATAAGACTAAAAAGTCAGTATAGGAATTATATCAGTAATAATATATCATAAAAATATATTCAATAATAAATAAGGTAATCAAGAATAATCATAATAAAACCATACATAATCCCTATATACTAACTAATCTACTATATTCCATTAGATGTCTACTTATTATTAATCTAATTTTATATATTATTCTTCTATTTTATAATTTAATTACTTTATTATTTCATTTACTTAGATTATTAGAATTTCATTGTTATTTCTATAAGTTACTATTTATTATTATGTAATATTTACATTTATTAACAAACTTTTTATTTATTTTTTGATTATTTATTCACGAAAGCTAAATTCTTTTCATTTTGTTTTAACTATTAATTCAGATTTTTTAATCTTTTAGTACTATTTTGATTCTTTATCTAAAAAAACTTAGTAAAATTATAATCAATACCCTATTAAATATTTCGTATATAATTTCTAATCCATATATATATATCTTAATTTATATACATCTAATTAAAACCAAACTCCATCTTTTTAGCCAGCTTCATCTCAGATTAATTGAAACTTAGTAAAATCATAAATCGTATCATCAATGTATGAATAATATGAAAACTGAAATTAAGATGAGAGAATAGTAATTGGGAATAGAATGAGTACCTAAATAGTGCTCTTAATTGGATACTACTTTGGTATTCCTCAGAGTTGACTTTATTCCCGTTCCACTTTAGATTCCCGTTCCAGTTCTAGTTCCGCATAGGGTAATATCAATTCTCATTCTTATTATAATAGGAATGGGAAACGATATTCCTATTTTCATTCCCATTCCTATTTCGATTCCCATCCCTATTTTACTATTTATCTAACCATTCTTATTTTGATCACCCATTTCTCTTACCTTTATTGAGTCCTTACATAATTACTCTTTTATGCACTATTTCAGCCTATAATATATTCATGTTCCCATATTTCTCTACTCTTTATTATAAACTCCATTAAAACACTCTTTACTTTTTCCTGAGGTCATCATACCTCTCCTATAGCATTATCAATTAAATTTTTTCGTATACACACCAATTCACGCTATTCTCAATATTCCACATTCCTTTTACCGATTTTCATTCCCATTCCTATTTCGATTCTCATTCCTATTCCGATTTTCATTTTTATTCCTCTTCTTATTTTCATTTCCCCTCCTATTCCCATTAGAGCTATTTAGGCTCAATTGACGATATCCGATTCTACCAATTCTCTTCGAATACTCTAATAAATCCTGGTGCACTGTCTAAAACTCTGCTTATCTTAACAACATTTCACATAATTGGTATTATAATTACTAAGTTTTTTTTAGTTAAAATAGACTAAAAGATTATATAACTGCAAAAAGCTATCATAAATTACCACTATTATTTTTTACTAAAAATTATAAATAATCTGATTTAATACCTATTCTATACGAGCGTTAGAACAGCGGCGTTTCTGCCGCAGGGTAAAAGCCAGTTAAATAAGTCCAATAAGTAATTTTGAAGTAAGTAGATAAAACAATGTATCACCCATTGATCTATTCAATTAACGATAGATAGGCGTCACAAACGCCGATTGATATAATCAATTGGTGATAGGCGTTAATCAAAACTTGTCGGTTTTCGGTCTGGTTCGGAGGTATTTTTGAGTTCAGCGGCGCGTTATAGTGAAAGGTGGAGAGATGTGTTGACGTGACAGAACCAAAGAAAGATTCGAATTTGATCTTGTCAGTAAGTAGTAGTTGTCTGAATGGAGTGGATGTGTACAGTTATTGCTTCAAGGTAATGGTTTTTGACTTAAGAGAGATATGTAATATTATAATATGGAGTTTTGAGGCCTGGTAGGGATTCTGTGTGAGAATAATGTCTATTGGCATAAACCTAATATTTGTCTTTCATTAGTTTCTATGGTAGATAAGCAAGAAAGAACATGAGATGAGACATAATAGTGACAGGTGTTAGTTAGCATACGCCGGTGCATTAATTGAGTGAGAGATGGAAGAAGCGTGGGTTAATATTCACAAATAACTTTCATATCATACTGGGCTCAATCTTATCAATACTTTATACCAATAGAATCATTATGGATATCTTAATGTGAATCTATGGATTATATGTTCTCATATATTTTGTATATAGCTAATGACTGTTAAGGATTTATTTATTATTGTTTTAATTTTGGCGTCAGTTTGAAGGGCTAATTATTATTGTTTTTACCTATGAAGGTATTCATGTTCTTTATTAAAACTTTATATAAATAGTTTCAATAATTTTAATAATGCTAAAACAAACAAATAATCTTATCAAAAAGTTTAACTAAAACTACCCTCTATCAATACCACACTCATATCACCTTATTCAGTATCAGATCTTAATTGGAATCTATTTAGATTTATATATTGAGATATACATATTGATATCACAATAGTCTCAATATTGTATAAACATTATAACACAAAGTACTTTAATAAATTTTATATTTTGGTTTGTTCATTTTTTAACTTTAAGCAGAATTGATTATATGATGGTTTTTACTAAAAAATATATATTACTTTCTATTTTATTCAAACTGTATAATATTATTATATATTATAGAAAATTATAACATACCTACTAAGTAATATTAAATATTCAGTGAGATTTAAACGACTACTCAAAAAACACACCTAGTATAATATCAGCCCCACTACTCACATGTACCACTTCTTAATCTATTGATGGACTATTATCAATGAAATCATATGTTGGTAATCTATATTATTATTCATTGTTCCAGTTTTTGAGAAATGGATACTATAGCTGTTAAAGCTGTTAAAACTGTTAAGGGTTTATACTGTTATATTGCTTTTCATTTAAATTCACTTATAAAATACCAACATAGGCTATTAATATACTAGGCATTTCAATATATTTTTCAATTATTTGCGTCCTAGGTATATATGGTCGCTCCAACTAGATAAGTGCAGTCCTAACTTTTGTGGTCATCTATAAAAATTCAGGTTATATCATAAATGTGATAAATACACAATCACATTCCTTAGCAAGATTAATTTTTTTTAATATTCAGAACAAATTAGATAAGTCAGAAAAAAGTTTTGTTTTTTAAAAAAGGATCACAAAACCAGTATCGAAATTTTCCAATCGATTTGGTGAACTGGAGACCGGGAGAGCATTATGTATCTTGCTCATATTGTGAGTCTTTTTTTTCAATCAAAATTAATACTCAGCTCTCAGACTTTGTAATTTTTTGCAATTTATTTTCTTGTGATCTTTTGAAGGACCATTTTGTTTTTTTTACTAAACGAGTATCTTAAGGTTTTGGAGTTCTTAGAAAAATTAGCTGATTAAAAACAACCTATGCGTGATCTATCCAACGATGCCGCCAAAATTTTTTACAGTTAACACTTTAATAATCAGTTAAATCTATATCTAATATCATTAATCAAAAAACTAACACCATCGCTGTCAATGTACTCTTATATACGATACTTCCTCCATTAGTAGTGTTCATAGATCTTATGATTTATTACTATAGTTAGATCTATTGAGAATTCACGTCATAAATATATTATAGAAACTAGACCAATAAATTACTTTTATTTATTTGTTTGGTATGTTTCTTATTAAAACATTGGAGGTTTTAACTAAAAATAAAATTATATATTCATATTTTTTATCATATAGAGATATGTCAACACCTCAAGGTGCATATAAGAGAGGCTGAGTCTCACATAATGGAAGGCGAGAACCCACTTCTCTAGGTAATTTAACGACTAAATGAATCCACGAACTATCGCGATATCGAAACCATCATCGGATCCTTGCCCATCATAACTTAAATACTATTCATGGATATATACATTACTAATCTCTAACTTATATTGACTTATATTGAACTATATTAATGATTTAAACTATTTGTAATAAAATCTTTGCACTTGAAAAGATAATAAAGCAAATCGCAAAGACTTTTATTAATTTTGTTTGTTTTCTATTCAATAATAATATTGCAAGGTAGTATCTAAGGCTTTTAAAAAAATTTAATTATCTTATTCATTTTATATAATACTTAAAAATTTATTATTATTTATGACTATATTTATACATAACCCACCAAGCAAGTCACATCACTATAGTAAATATAGTGCAGCTCTTGACGTTTAATCGAAGTGAACGTGTACTAATTTTAGTCACATATAGAAATATACTATACATACCTCACCCTACAATTATACCTTTCTGTGATTACATTTATTGATTATTAATTATGGTAATTACTATTATATGAAACTTATTTGAAATCTAATAGAATCATGATCAGTCATATTTTGTATATACATATAATGAATTCAAGATTTCTGCCTCACTATTGACACATCTTTCATTATCATATATAATTACTCTGAAAATGACACATATTTACATTAAGTTATATAGTTATAAAGTTATATAGTTATTATAATATATATTATTCTCAGATAAATAAATTGATCCCAGATTACTCTCTATATATTAATCTACTACTATATATAAAAGCGAAATTACAGATAATACAATATATTAATCAAACTGGGTACCCTATATATTACAGTAACCCCCTACCCATCCATGATCTATTGAATCTATTGATTTTATTTTCATATTATATTACAATAATAATACAAAACACATTACAAATTATATTATTATGTTTTAGTTTATATATTTCTTTATAACATTTATATTTTATAATTTAGCCAAAAAAATTTTTATTATTTTTGCTTAAAAGCTTAAAAAAATAAATGTATCATGGAATGGTAAAAGAGAAAATTACCCAATTATCTATTGCACTAATTGTATATATATAAACATATAATAAGTACGTATATTTTATATACTAATTTAACTCAAAGCAGTAAATATCAAGTAATTATCAGTATATTACACACTAACACCTTAGTCACCATACATCCTATATATATATATACTAACTCTCTCTCTCTCTAATATTACTGATATCATATATATGTCTATATATTATAGAGAAAATGTATAACTAAATAATACATTCACGTAAAATGGTAAATGATATTACAATCCATATATATATAACTATATTTATTTATTATATTAGTAGGAAATCTTTATGGTAAAGATAATAAAATAGGTTACTATATATTTACCTTATTTTTCTTCTTTTATGTAAACTATAAATTGTACTATTAATTACTATATACTAATTAGTTACTTATTTTGTCCAAAATTCTAATATATATTATAATTCACAACCTAACTCTATATATCTATGACCACCCATACCTATCTTAATCTATGATAACTAAAGTAGTGGACTTAGGTTGAACTTGTGGATAGCTTCTACACTCGATCAAATATCTAAGTTCCTGAGTCATTTATTGATAAATATAGAGTTTAATAATAATATAAGATAAAAGATGAAACACTAAAGCTATTTACATATTTTAATTGAAAGTTGAAAAATAAGTTGAAAATAAATAAAGATTTATAAATATTTATTAAATATATAACAGAGAAAAACTATTGTATAACATAACAAATTATAATACATAAATAATTCATTTGAGTAACTTTGCCTTCCTACTGCACTTCCTTAGAGTATAAAATATTCAATATTTCAATATTGGACGTACATAGTTGCCATTAATCATACAATTTAACCACTACTTAATAATATATTTGGGCCAGCGGCCAGGATACAATTATCTACCAATTATTCGCATTTGTTTTAATCAACGACCACCCGAAAACACAAATAACAACCCAGAATCCCACGGGAATCTGAACATTCTATTCGTTTGGATCAGATGCGAAAACCATACGAATGAAATATTTGAAAAGAAAGGACAATTTACAGCGCTCTCTTATACATTCTCCTCTACATAGGGTGTTCGGATGTAATAAGATAATACAATTTTCTATTAGTGTAAAATCAGATAAAAACTATTTAATTATATAATATTATATTATTGTTTATATTATATTAGCAATAATATATTTATTATGGCCTTATTCCTGGTAAATATATATATATATATAGTATGTTAATATTAAAAATTAAACATATTATATTATAATGCAATTTTTAACAAATATTATTATTTATCACCACTGTATAACTATAAATTCATAATTAATAGTAATTAAATATTCAATAAACTTGCCCCTTACCTATAATACTAGTTACATCAACTACTCACTATATTAGATACCCTAATTATTATATACATATGTATATTATAATTGACTTATGATATATATCTATCTATATATTTATATTATAATATTATATTATAAAATTGTATATAAAAGTATAGTACCATACTACTACTATAAAGAGATAATAATCAGTTAAATAATCAGTAAAACAACTGCACTTCCGAATACTACTAATCATCACCTATACTACATACCTTCCATGGATCATTGAGTATCTATAGATACATTAAATTAGAACATAAGATTAATTATATTATTATTATATTATATATATAACAATATCTCATATACTATATTATTATTATTTAATTTATTATTGTTTAGTTCTTATATAAAACATTATTTGAGTATTATTTAACACAACATCATATATAAAGGCACAATATTATTAAATAATATCAGAAAATATCAAAACTACCTTACTACAAGTACCCTACCTATACTAAATCGTACCTCATACTATATAATATCATATTTGATTATCACTATTTGATCCTATTGACTAAATCTTTGATTTAATAAGTATCATAATATATCGGTATAAGCATAACAATATATAATAGGAATGAGATTGTTATGCCTAGACTCTGCTGGAGTAAAGTTATATTATAAACTTATATCAAAAATTATATAGTTATTACTATTTGATAAATTATATATATTATATATATATAGAGATGTGTATGACATATATTTATAGGCCCTAAGGATTAGTATAAAGAATATTTTATTTTTAGTTTTAGTTTTATCTAAATATTAAATATATATTTATATTAGTTAAATTTAAAATAAATTAACTTAACTATTTTATAGAATTAAATATTATATATTTATATTAGAAAATAATTTGTAATATTATTATCTATTTAATAAATTTTACAATTGTAATATATAATTATTATATTATAACAACAATAAATAATAACAAATCAAACAACAACAACAACAACACAACAAAACAACAAAATCCATCACAATAAACAACAACAACAACACTAACAACAACAACAACACACCTCAAAAATAAACCAACAACAACAACAACATTCTAAACCTTTAAAAGAAACAACATATATCAACAACACAACATTCTAAATACAACACAAATAACTAATAATTACTAAGACTATAAGTTCGTCGATCTCTTTCGCCAACTTCGACAACAATATGTTCAGAATATACAATTTAGAGCACAAGGAAAACGAATATCACATCAGACGAAACACAAACTACAGATATAACAGAGCAAACCGAAACTATGCTTAAACAATAAGAGACATTATTGTAATTGTAAACTCTTTTGAAAATTTATTTCTACTAAAATATTCGAAAGTCATGGCACTAAATCGTAAATCAATTATAGAACACAGTAAAGTGAACACATTAAGAGATGAAGAGTTAGATTCATTAGATCCACACTGAGATCTCGGATAGCATAAGGTGTAAGGATAAGAGTGTTCTGAGAGAGACTGTAGTGACGAGTCAAACTGATTTACCTGGCCTTACACTGCACTTTATAAAAGCCAGTGGAACAGTAAACCAATGTTAAAACACACATTGAAACACATAGAACACTTAAATAAGTACTCAATTGCTGAGATACGGTTGAGAAGCTACTATTAGCGTATATAGATAATCAATAAATTAGATAATCAATAGATTCAACTAGAGTCTCAGAGAAAGAGAGTGGAGGCCTAGGATAGGCAGTTTGAGAATCCCACTAAATGAAGCACGGTAGAGATATAGACGACCGTTATGAGTGAGAGTAAGCACAAATAACATTATGATATTAACATGACATCTCTATAAGACACTAAAGTGTAACAAAATCTAGTTAGGGTGTAATAGGAAGGGTAGTTAAAAGTATAACTAGGTGGCACAACACCATATATCACCGAGAAGCACATATTGCATTCACTAGAAACACTGGCACTAGGTTAACCAAGAAGTTAGACCCACATATAGAGCCAAGTATGCATGAGGTTACTAACCCAAGAATTGCAAAAGTTGTTGAATGAATACCTTTCTTGGAGTTAAAAGAGATTGTATGAAAATTAATGAAAAGATGTTACCAGCCAAATTATATAACTACCCTAAATAATTGATATTATATAAGAACTCATTCTGAATATAATATAATATGCATCTAATCTTATTACTAATAAGAATATATGACTTTGAATCAATTGATCATAGATTTGAAATATCTAAATATTTAGAGTTAAGTATTTAAGACTTTAAAGTTCTTCCATAAAATTTTAATTTACGGACTTGTGTTAGCGAAATGTAAGATAAATTCACATCTATGGAATATTAAACTGGTATTTTGTTTACTGTTGGTTATGTGTGTAATTTGCTTGATAACTGGTTTAATGTATAATAATAATATTATTGACAATATTTATATTTATATAGGTTTTCGAAAAAATTAATTTTTAGGTAAAATTAGTTGAAAGGTTGCGCAAAAAGAGTTAGATATTTTATATCTAATTAGAGACATGATAAGAAAAATACTATATTTAAAGTAGACTTAATTGAATCAATATAGTAATCAATAACTAAATCAATAAATCTCATAAATAATCAGTCATCAATCACATCATGCGATACGAACGGGCATGCCTCTTGCAGTGCAATGCATTCATTGCATCATCATGCACACAAACACTTATCTCCGCACCAAGACTGTAGGTGTGTGACACCGTAGTCATCAACTAGGAGAGATAAGAGTTAGTATAGTAAGAAAGCAATAGTGACGACAAATCTATAGAAGCCCAGTTTTAACCAAGCCTTATATGCCTTTAAGATAGAGACACTCGAATCAGAATATAGAAAATCCACCATAGAGATTACCGGTACAGAGTTCGACAGAAACCCTTTCACTTATAGATCAAGTCGTTAATATTATGAGTTCAGGTCACCTTAAAAATATAATAAATATATATTATTTAATAGGATAACATATGTTATTATAACAAACAAATTATAAAAAATAATTATATTTAGTAAATATTATGACCATTATATAAATATATAATTTATATTAATATATTATAAATATAAATAGGATATTAAAATATATCAATTAATCAAATATATAAGTATTAATACAGGTAAAGGGTTATAAAGGGTGGGACTATGGATGAGGTTAATCACTATGTACCAGAATTATTATAACCCTAGATACTGGCTTATATAAGGGTATATTAATAATGCCATAATTTTTTAATTATATTAACTACTGAAATATAATATATTATTTTTATTTATAAGATAAAAAACATGTTATATTAAGAATAATATACCAATAATCAATATAAATAAATTAATAAGTATTATTTATAGTTATGGTATATACCCAATATATAATAACCTATATGAAATCTAATAGATCACTAGATCTAATATTAAGGAATCCAATTAAGGTAAACTAAATTAAGATCATTAGTGAGAAAGTAAGTTAAAGTAAGTAATATATAGTGATCATATTTGAAACGTGAGTTAATTTATTATATTTAAGTGATCTGTGCAATGTATCTTTGAAAGTTTATTTAAATACATTCATGTCAATTCTATAAAGCCTCATTTAATTTTATTGGTCATCTTTTCAAGTTGATATTAGTAACATTTTAAAAAAGAGGCGTAGACGTTCTCAAGATGATTATACCGAAGAATAAACATATATCGTATACCCTCCTAAATTAGCAATTATATTATATACAATATAATATTAATTTAAATACTGAATAAATTTTTGTACAATATAAATATTATTTATATTATTATTATATATATTTATATTATTAAAATATAACTAAATGTTAGAAACACAAAATAATAGTTTATATTATGTGTATATATATATTATATATTATATATATATATATTATGAGACTTTGTTTATGTGTCTGCATTTATGTTTGCATGCATGGAGGTCTGTATATATGTATGATTAACAGCTTTTCCCAAAACGCTTTGTAAATTTACAGTTATTCATGAGAAGAAATGGAAATTGTGGTTAAATATTCTCATAACCAAAGAACCATTTATTCTTGTTGAAAAACTGATAGATTAGACAAAAATAAATAAATAAATAAATAAATAAAAAATAAAATAAAAAAGACCCTTCTATCCAACCGATGAAATTTTTTCAAATGAAATTATTTTCATTGAAGTTGAATATTTTTGTCTGTCTTATATAAACCATCCTCAAGTGCAGTTCTAAGTAAACTTATGGCAGACAAATACACAAATCTTCAAACAAAAAACCAAACAAATAAAAAACAAGCAAAAAACAGGTCCATTGAACTTGTTTAAACAACCAAACTTTGTGCCTCGCATTAATAAAATTTTTCTTGTGAAAATTTTTTTTTCAATTTTGAATTTCGAATCAGACGTATTATAAAAAGACAATCCAATGTGCAAGTTAAATATTTAAATATCAAGTGTCTCAGTTATGTAATTCGCATTTATTAAGATTAATATATCTTTTGCATTTGCAGACAAAATGAGGTCTTGTATATTAGGTCACCAAATTAAATTATTTAATTTCTTCCTCTTTTTCACGATTCAGTTTTACTTACTGTATGAGCAATATTTTAAACTCTATATAATAAACCAATGCTTGGTAATTTATTAAATTATATATATATAATATAATTAATGATATATATATATTATATTAATTAATAATATAGTCAAATAAATTAAACTATATAATAACAAACTTATTTTATTAACGTTATATATATATATAATATATATATATATATAAATATAATAATAATTATTATAATAAGTATATTCAATGTTAAGACGGGAAAGTAGATCTTATAGTCTAATATTATTACCCAAAGTCTTTCTAACAATACTAATAGAATCAAGATGCGGCGTTCATTTTTAACTCCAATTCGGTGATACTAATGATCCTGCGAATATTGGTTTTTATTCTTAAAAAGGTCTATATGTGTTTGTTTCTAATTAAAAGCTTATATTGGTTAGATACTCGTAATAAATTGACCTAATTGTTGAGAGGTTTACAATCTGAGCTTAATAAAAATTAAACCATTTTAAAGTTTAATTAAGTATATTACGTTGTCTACAAAGAGAATCATTTTGGTTGGAATCTATGACATTATTTACCAGGTTACGTCTTCTTAAGATAGAACCTGGATGAATTAACTTCAAATTACATTAATATTTATAATTATTTATATATATTATTACTTAATATATACATTTATACTATATATATATAATATATAGTATATATATAATATATATTATATAATAAAATATAATAAATTAAAAATATTAATATAATATATATAATATAATATATATATATATATATGACAAGTTACTTAACGCCCCCACGAACGGGAGGTCGATCAAAAAAAAATTTCACAGGTAGCATCTACGATACGGTAAATAGATGTTCTAGGGTACGGAAAATGAATTTTTTTTTTTTTTACCCTATGTTTTAGGGCGAAATTAGGTTAGGTAGGTTAGGTTAGGTATTAGGTTAGGTTTAAGTTATTTAGCTTAGGTAAGGTTTAGGTTTAAAGTTAGGTTGGTTATGGTCCAGTTCAGGTCAGGTCAGGTCAGGTCAGGAAAAAAAATTTCATTTCGCCCCTGTAAAACATCTATTATGTATCATAGAGGCTACTGTGAAAAGTTTTTTTTTGATCCGAGCTCCCGTTCCGTGTGGGCGTTAAGGAACTTTTTACCATATATTATATATATATATATATATATAGTAATATATATATATCATATATATATATAATAATATATATAAATTAAAATTAAATTAAATAAAATATATATATAAATATATATATATATATATAATAATAATATATGATATATTATTTAATTTTATATATATAATGTTTTAAATTATTTAATTAAATATATACATGTTTCTTTGATATAACTGAAAATGACCTTGAGATACTCATTCAATGTCACATTGACTGCCTTGCAAAGAGGAACAGAAAGGGTTTCTCTACATTGCGATCCTCTTTCTGTAAAAGTAAATTTCTTATTACATAATATCCTATTTTAAGTTATTTCTAATATAAATGTTTCCTAGTATGTATTCTGCTCTGAAAGTTCTTTTTTTTATTCTTCTTTTTGTTTAACGTATTAATAGGAAGAGATTTAATATTGTAGATTCAAATTATTAATCGAGATGGGGATATGCGATACAAAATGAAAGTAAATACTCTAAAATTAATAAATAATAAATAATAAACAATAAGTAATAAATAATAAATAATAAATAATAAATAATAAATAATAAATAATAAATAATAAATTATAAATAATAAACAATAAGTAATAAAAAATAAATAATAAATAATAAATAATAAGTAATAAGTAATAAATAATAGTAAATACTCTCAAATAAATAATATATAAACAAATAAATAATAAATAATTGTAAATACTCTTAAATTAATAATTTATAATAAATAAATAAATAATAAATAAACAAATAAATAAACAATAGTAAATACTCTTAAATTAATAATTTATTTATATATAACTTTAATTATATATACTTTAGTTATATATACTTTGAAAAAATTGTTTTTGTTATTTTTAGTATACAATTAGTGTTTACTATTAAATTTGTTATTATAATATTTTCAATAATTTTAACAATAACTCTTTATGATTCTAAGATTTTATTATGGTATTGGATATTTCAGTGCAACTCTTTTGCTCTTGAAACAAGGTGTGTGGAATATCCTATTAATATATAATTTTGTATTCATTACTATTATTAATTTTTTTTTAACATTTTATTTTCCTTGTATTATGCAGTCTAAAAAACCCTAATCTTAACTGTTTTCACACAAGATATATATATATAATATATATATATATGGAATATATATTATATATATTAATATATATATATTCTATTATATATATGTTAATTTATAATATATAATTATATATTCTATATATGTATATAATAATATATATATAAATTTATTTTTAAAAAAATTATTTTTTTAATATATTTATTAAATTTATAAAAAAAAATATATATATATATATATATATATATATATATATATATATATATATATATATATATATATATATATATATATATATATATATAATATATATATAAGAAAAAAATTATTTTATATATAATATATATATAATATATAACTGTTTTCACACAATATATATATATATATGGAAAGAGCGATTTAAGGAAAAAATTATTTTTAAATATCATTTCTTGACGAGCCTACTGGAATTTAACATGGTTTTGTTTTTGTTAATTATAAATTATTAATATACTAAAAATTATTTAATTAAAATTTAAACAAACGCTGAAAAAGATCGCTTAGAAGAGATATATTTCCTTTAATTCTCTTATTTACGGTTGACTTAAGGACAAAAAATCGTTAGAGAGTGCTGAAACATACCCCATATGTTAAGTGGGATATATATATATATATATCATTATATATATATAATAAATATATATATACTATATAATATATATATATATATATATATTATATATATATAATATATATATATAGTATATATATATATATTATATATATATATATATATATATATATATATATATATTATAGAATAATAAGAATAGTGACATTCAAAACCTAATTTTAGTAAATTAAATCATTTTTTTACATTTTAAAAGAATATATTAATAAATTATTATTAATATATTAATATGTTGCAAACTTTCTACACATTAATAAACTTTCCAATCTTTTAATCATGTTATATATACTTCAATACATATAACAAAAAAAAAAGTCAAATATAATGATTAACCAAATTTTTCCAAGAAAAAATATGACATTTGAAATAAAAAGTAAAAAAAAAAAATTTGTTTTATAAATCCAAGGACATCAAATAAATATTTGATGAATCGACAAATAATATTAGCTATGATAAATAAAGAAGGACTAACTAGCTTTCAGTTTCTTTTATTTTCAAAATTTATTTATATCTTTAGAATGGTTTGACATTTTTTAACTCCGGTGGGTTTCTCACAGGGTTTTTGTGTTTTTACATAAGTGATAATATATATATATATATATATATATATATATATATATATATATATGTATATATATATATTATATATATATATATATATATATTATATATATATATATATATATTATATATATATATATATATACTATATATATATATACAGGGTGAGTTCATAACGGGTGTATAAAAATGAAATCTGTGATAGAATGGAGTATTTGGAACCAATCCCTTCTATGAACATTTGACCAATCTGTAACACCTAAAGTTACAGGCGTTTTAAACCTGAATGAAGAGCTACACCACAAATGGTTGCAGTAACATAAAACGGACTGACTTATGGTGTATGTGTTCAAAGTAAAAATTAATAATAATTAAATACATATGATACAAACAATATTGGTGGATATAAGGTGGATTGGGTATCACGGTAGAGTTTCATGGCCACCTCGGTCACCTGATCTAAATCCGCTAGATTTATTTATGTGTGGGACACCCTAAAACAGGAAGTTTATGGGACAAAAATACACATTGCAGAACAGGTGCAGCAAAGGATACATCACGCAGCACACCGTATTATGCAGAACGGGAAATACATTACGAAACGTTCACGACAGTCTACTCAAAAGATGCAATGCATGCATTCGGCTGTGTCTGAACATTTTGAACATTTGTTATAATTGAGCTCCAACGCAAAGTTCCGGTTGATAGGTGTGAGTTTTGTGTATTGTTAATTACTAATAATGAATTATGTAGTATGTATTATTACCATTATGTATCCATCTTATTATTATTATTATTATTATTATTATATTATTATTATTAATATTATTTATTATTATTATTTATTATATTATTATTATATTAGTATTATTATTAATTATTTATTATTATTATTATTATTATGAGATTATTATTATTCCAATTTCCCAAAGGTATCAACCGCTTCATGATTGATTTTCTTAAGGACTATTCAGAATAAAATAGAACAACCGCTTTCTGAACTTTTAATCTAATATTTCGCCTGCCACTTCAGGCCATCATCGGAGACGAGTTCAAGACTAATTTAACAATTGATGAAACAAAATAAATATTATTTAAATATAAATGTGAAGTAACAAAATAAACTTTTTTATAATCAACGTAAATCTAAAATCCTTAAAATAATAAATATATCAATGAAGAGACTCTATCTAGGCAACCTAAAAAAATGCTTAAAAAATTCCCATTTCATTATAACTTAATGTTGATACCGGCTTGTAGCCTTTTTTATTAAGAGGGGATCAGCCAGCCTCAATTCAAAGAAATTTCCTGCATGGTGTAGAAGTCAAAATTAGAAATATCGAGATTGGGTTTGGGGTTCCGTGTTCGTTTTTAAAGTGCTCAAAGATCTTACTGCGCCTGTATCTATGTTGTGAGACACGAGTTTGAGAGAATTATTAGTACCGATGTAGGAGGCATTACAGCCATCTTTATTACAATGAAATTGGTATACCACTTGATTCACATTCTCCTTAGTCCCCATTCGTTCTTCTGGAAAAACATAGAAGAAAGTTTCTCAATGGCTTGTAGTAAGATTTAAGTTTTATTCCTTTAGAGTTAGATTTGGACTTGATGGTGGTATTGAATATTTTCTTCAACCTTGTATTTTCATAATTAATCTATCTATTAGTTTGGGACTTGAAAAAGAATGTCAAGCTATCCCTATTATCTTCTGCTTTTCTTCGACAATTTTCTTATTTATAAAGGTTTTAATGAATTTTATCTAGTAGATATTTGGGAAAGTTGTTATTAACAAGATTCTGTTTAATCTTGAGGAGCTCCTGCGTCAAAAAGTTTCCATCAGAGCAAAACGGATAAAGCTATATGCAGTAAGTTTAATTAGGCGATGTAAAGTAAGGGGTAAGTGTGAATTGAAATAAGTATATATAGTTCCTTGTCAGTAGGTTTGACGTAAATATTTGTGGTGAGGGCTCCACTTGTATTACTTGGATCAAAGGAGATGTTAACGTCTAAAAATGGAAGGAGTTATTTTCAGGTTTTTTCAAAAGTAAAATTTAGAACACTTAAATTTGGAGTTCATTCAATAAAAGAGCTTAACATCTTCATCACGTTGAAGACCACGAAGGTGTCATCAACATATTGTATGTGATATTTAATTCAAAGAATTATTTTTGCTATATTAAATTTTCAATATGCGACATGTAGAAGTCAGCGAACGGTTGTCAGTGGGGAACCCATGGAAAACACCACTACCTGATATATGTTTTTCCATAATTCAAAAGAGTCATAGTAGCTGCATTTGGTTAAAAGATTTTTTAAAACAGATTTATCAATATTGGTTGTAATAATGGATGGTTGTAAGTTCTTTCCAGTATTATCTCAATTATCTCTCACAGGTAGGTTTGTGAATAAGCTTTCAACATCTAAAGAATAAATCTTGTCATTTGGTGTTAAACTTTCAAGATCTAATTTAAGTAAAAAATTATTTAGTACTTTTTAACCAAATTTTTTGAGTCAATGTACGGACGGATAATGTCATTTAAATATTGTGCAATGTCGTGAGTTACCGTTCCGCGCATGTTTATGATAGGTCTCTGAATTTTTGTGAATTTTTGGAAGACCATATAAGTGGCCGTTGTTGTAAGAACCGATTCTTCTAATTTTTAATTTAATATTATTGTCCGTAATTTGTCGAGATAAAGCATTAATTGATTTTTTCAGATCATCGCTTTTACTATTTAGGCATTGTTTAAATTTTGATTTATCTGAAATTATATTTTTAAGTTTTTGCATATAATCTTTCTTATTAAGAATAACAACTCCTCCTCCCTTATCAGGCCTTTTAATCACTATATCAGTATTGTTCTTAAGAGATAAAATGGCTTCTTTGTCGACACTGGAAAGTTGATTATGTTTATCTTTAGTGATGTGAGAACCGAAATATTTTAGTTTAGTTTTAAATGTCTCGGTGTCAATTATAGTTATATCTCCTTTTCTCTCATGAAGTAATATATCGTTGTTTAAAGTTTCAATTTCTATTTGCTTTTGTAGTAAATTTTCATTTTTCGGTAAACTATAATTTAGGCCTTTTTTTTTTTTTTTTTTTTTTTTTATTTTTATTATTATTATTATTATTATTATTATTATTATTATTATTATTTTTATTATTATTTTTATTATTATTCTCACATATTATTATATTATTCAACTGTTTATTATTAATTTTTATTTTTATTAATTTTTTTATTATATTAATTTAAAAATATTTATTAAATTTTTAATTAAACTTTTAATGAACATGAGTGCTGTAGCATTATATTATTATTATTATTAGATTATTATTATTATTAATATAATTATTATTGTTTGTATCATATTATTTTTATATTAATTTTGTTAAATAATAATAATACATACACACATAGTCAAGTCGTTTTATTGTTACCTGCACCATTTGTGGTGTAGGCTCCTGCATTAGGTTTAAACGGCTGTAGCTATTTAGGTGTTGCAGATTGGTCAAATGTTCATAGAAGAGATTATATTCAAAATACTCCATTCTATCACAGATTTCATTTTTATACACCCGTTATGAATCACCCTGTATATATATATATAATAATATATATATATATATATATATATAATAATAGTATATATATATATATATATATAACTTAGATATATATAAAATAGATATTTAGATTATCTTAACAATATATATATATAATAATTATAAAGAAGTTAACTCTTGTATATATATATATATATATATATATATAATTGAAATCGGAGTTTTGTTTTTTTAACTACGAAATTACCTTCAACTGATTACAACTTATCAAAAAATAAAAATTAAATAAATAAAAAAATAAATAAATATAAAAAGCATCTATTAGTAGTAGGGAGCACACATTGGTCAGCACAGTGTTATAAATTTTGAAGCTGCCATGACCACATATTGGTCAGAACAATGTTATAAATTTATCCCTATATTTTATGGAGATTTTTGAGTTTGTATACCCCACCTCACCTGTTACCCCACTTTTGATGACGTAATCTCGTCGATAGATAGATAAATTAGTTATAACTCATCATTAAGGGCTGCCCCTACTCCCCTTTATGTTGTAATTTTCCGTACGCCCTTAAGGCGTGTTAGAGAGTAGGTAAAGGGTTGAAACTTGGTATACTTATAGGTGATGACGTAACCTCGTCAGAGGCGAGGTTACGTATGCATTGTAGTGGTACATCTGGTTCTATATCTAAGGAGGTACTTCTTAGAGAGTAGGTAAAGGGCTGAAACTTTGCATACTTATATGTGATGACGTAACTTCGGCATAGACTAAGTTACATGATGCTGCATCCCCCTTAAAGATTTACAATCACCTTTTTATGGGTTAGAGAGTAGGTAAAGGGGTGAAACTTGGTATACTTATAGGTGATGACGTAACCTCGCCGCAGACGAGGTTACTTAAGTATTATAGCGGTATGCTGATTTGATCTTTGAGGAGGTACTTCTTAGAGAATATATAAAGGGTGAAACTTGGTATACTTAAAGGTGATGTTACGTCCCTGTGCTGTTGCGGTATGCTCCTTCGATCTCTGAGGAGGTACTTCTTAGAGACGTCGTATCCCGTTCATACTTGGTATACCCCTTTCTTATGAGGTACCCCCTTCGTAGACCACATTTAAGAGGTGCTGAGTCTCCAAACTTGTTTTAGGCCAAACTCGTCTTTATTACTCTTCTTTATTACTCATCTTTATTTCTCGTTTTTATAATTCGATAGGTTGCAAGATTTATTGCTAAATCTGGCAACCTCCATATTTTGACTCTTTATAGCATTCTTCACCTTTCCATCGGACCAGATTGTATATTTTCTTCCGTTGAGTCTGATTTTGGGATCGTAGAAATCAAAATTTGAAGATTCGAACCCTTTTTTCTGAGTTTCAGGATTTCAAGCGTTTTTAATACTCGATGCGTCAAAGTAAGAGTTTCTAAGGTCGGTGAGACAGTTTTCATTGGTTTCGGAATCGGAAATCCAAGTCATTCGATGTATCAAATCCCGGGTTCCCATTGCCAGGGAATACAGTTCCAAGGTTGGTGAAGCTATTCGAAGGCTCTATCAGTCAAGTCATGTCAGCAGCTGACTTGTCCAAGGTTTCCCCTAACTCCGGAGGAATTTGGCTCTTTTTTCCCAGCTGTGACTCTGCAAACGCATATATATATATATATATATATACTATTATATATAATAATTAATATATATATATATATATATATATATATATATATATATATATATATATATATATATATATGAATCAATCAATATCTATAGCCTTATATTATTTTGTTGCTCTAGTTACCATTATATTTTTAAATGTAAACTCATACAAAATCCCTCATAAATTCGGGAGAAGGGGCAGGGCCCCAACCCCACCCTTTATATTATTATAATATATATATATATAATAATAATATATATTAGTATATAGTTAGTATATATATAATATATATATATATATTAATATATATATTATATATATAATATATATAATATATATATATATATATATATATATATTATATAATATATTTATTAATATATATATATATATATATATATATATATATATATATAATATATATATATATAATATATAATATATATTATATATATATATATATTATATATATATTTATATAATATATAATATATATTAATATATATAATATAAATATATATATATTAGTGATGCAGCAGATGTCATTTTTTCGCATCGCGGATGAGGATGTTTGATTTTAACATCCGCGATATATATTTTTTGATAATATATATAATATATATATATATATATATATATATATATATTATATATATAATATTATATATTATAATATATAATATATATAATATAATATATAATATATATTATATATAGATGTAAATACTGCATTAAACCGCAGTTCAATTTTGTTATAGATAAATATATATATATATATATATATATATATATATATATATAATATATTATATATGATATTATATATTATAAATATTATATTATATATATATATATATATATATATATATATATATATATAATAATATTATAACTTATATATAATACTAATATATATATATATATATTATATATATATACATATATATATTATATATATATATATATATATATATATATATATATATAATATATATATATATAATATATAGTAATATATATATATATTATATATATATATATATATATATATATATATATATATTATATATATATATATATATAATATACTAATATTATATATAATATATAATATATATTAATATATTATACTATATATTATATTCGAGTTTAGCACAATATATTAATATCAATTGTTATCGGGGTGCGGACGGGTGATCTCCAACTCAAATACACCCAACCAACCCCTTTCCCCAACCTCCGACCTTAATGAAAGAGATTTAACAAGGAATTATATACTTTTTGCACAATAGTATTGAAATTCAAATATAAGGAGGTTGTGCGTTGTGCTTTGGAAACATCAATTTTTCTGCCTTCTCTTTTTATGAGAGTCAGTTTCTCTATCATCATATATTTAGCTCAGCATATTGCTAAATATCTCGTCATTGAACAATTTTTATGGAAGGCCAAGTACTTTGTGCTTGCATAGTTTACCTATTGAAGCTTATTGGGTAAAACATTTTGTGTAATTCTTCGTGATAGTTTGCATCATTGCACTACATCTTTAGGTAATGCGTGTTGTTTCTTCACACTACTGGACTGCAGAAATTTTTCCAGTGAAATCCGTTATTGATTAACTTGTAGAAGGTATTTTGGTTTCGCAGATTTCCTTTTTTTCCTTTTGAGTGGCGAATTAATAGACTTGTCGGATTCGAAATTTTTTCAACTGCCAAACGCAAAAGTGGACAATTTAACTGTTCAATATTTGTGTCACAAAAAAACTTGCTTTAGAAAGGAAATCTTAAGTAGTATGCAATAGTATGAGTGTCATTAATTTCCACAGAACCAAAGCGTTATTTTCTAGCTTTAGTTTCATCTACATCTTTCATTCTTTTTAAACCGTCTCATTAATTTTCATCGTGAAAGTCAGATGGTTCAAATGCTCCTCTTAAGTGGTATGAGATTAATGGTTTTACATCGCGAAGACAGAAGCTGTTATATCGCGACTAGATTTTTATAGTACATTTCTCAAATGGTTTCAGATAAGCTGTAATGCAGTGTGATATTTGATGTCATTTTTCCCATATTAGTAAGAATGTTAAACTATGGAATATGAACTGTGCGTACAAAGCAAGAGGTTCTTTGATCAACACCATTTTTTCCATCATATGAAGTGTACTATTTCAGCGAGTTGAACGTTGCTTTGATAAACAGTAAGATATGGAATATCAACCCGTTTTTGAATTGCCTTTCAACTCTCATTTTTCATTTTCATTTCAGATTCATCTACGTTATTTTTATATAAAATTTACAAATCTCGACAATAAACATCGCGCAACATCGCCAGAGCGAAGCGCGGATGCGGATGCGGAGATGGGGATCTTTAATAATGTGCGGATGCTCGCGGATGCGGATGCGGATTGTTAACTGCATCACTAATTATATATATATATACCGTAGTACTAATATAATATATATATATTACATTATATACTATATATTATATATCATATATAGTATATAATATATATATAATATATTATATATATATATATATATAATATGTATAAATTATTATATATAATATATATATAGTTATATACTATATATATATAATATATATATATATATATACTAATAATATATAATATATATAATATATATTATTATTATTATATATAATATATATATATATAATATATATAATAATTATATATAAATATATATATATATATATAATAATATACTATAGGAAAGATTTGTATTTCATTAACAGCAAAAATTTCTTCATTTCCATTCTCATATCTCAAAAACGTACAATACGCTACAGGCAAAAGGATATACATTGAGCTAGAGAAATGCATGGTACCAATATATTAGTCGGCGAACAAATGCTTTATTTTTTTTTTCTTGATCTTTTTTTTTTAATAATCAAAAAAAGAAAAAAAATAAGAAAATTCTTCAAAAAAAACATACAATAGCTTACAGCGGAAAGGAATAACATTTTCGGAATCCTGTAAAAAATTCTTAGATAGGACAAATGTAAAAAAATAAGAATAAAAAAAATCAAAAAAAAAGATTATTCGTTTCCAATATATTTATAGTAAGTATGCAGGGCTGCGAGTTCGTAAAATCAAATTTTGCGAGCGTGCCGACTCCGACTCCATGGAAATATATAATTTGGATTTTCGACTCCGATTCAGAATCCGACTCCACTTAAGCAAAATTTTCGACTTCGACTACCGACTCGACTCCATTAAAACTAAAAAATTTTCGACTCGACTCCGACTCCGACTCCACTTAAACAAAATTTTCCGACTCGACTCGATCCGACACCCGCAGTTCAAAATTCAAAAATTTCGACTCTGACTCAGATTAGGGCTTACAGAGTTACAGTAAAAACTTTTTTTGTTCAACAATTTTTTTTTCGTTCTTTTTGAGAATAAAAAAATATACCACTTTTTCAATGAATCTATCTCTCAACATGCCTATACGGTACCGTAAAGACATAAAGATAAGATGCAGGCGCAACACATTGACAAACAAATATATTTCAGTTTCGAAACAAATGTAAAACGTAATTATAATGCAAAAATATTTTTATTTTTATTATAAATACATATTTATAAAATTAACAGTAATACTTTCAGTTTCAATAATATTAATATAATAATAATAATAATAATAATATTTATCTTTTTTTCTTCCCGTTAATATTAAACATTTCTACTTTCCATAATAATAATAATAAATAATAATTACAAAAGTAATATAATAATAATAGATAATAATAATAAATAATAATAATAATTAATATAAATAATAAGCATTAAAAGAATCGCTTATGAAATAAAAAAAAAAGGAATTATTCTGACAAAATAAAAGAACTGGATTTTATTTTTAATTTTTTAGCATTTTATTATAAATCTAATATATATATATAAAATATTATATACTGGTAAGGTATATCGATTGATACACTTAAATACACAAAAATCAGAAAAATCACCTTTGAGACCTGTAATATATATGTGCGGAACGGTTACCCACGAAATTGCCCAATATCTGAACAGCATTATCTACATATCTTAATAACTTCTTTCATAGGAAATCAAATAATGAATCATTATGTAAATTATCAACTTAAAACTTGAGTCAATAATATATTCGCCTCACTTGAGTAGAATCTTTGTTCATAAATGTACCGGCTCTTGATACGATTGACATAATAATTAACGTGTATCACTCAAATAACCTACCCCCCAGATATATCAGAACAACATATGATATTAATTTATTGTACTCAAACACCGTTTAATTTAAGAAAACATATATTCTTACAAACTGATGAGTGCGATGGGTTACACTTGGACCTACATTGTGCTGACTTCTATATGTTCAATCTGGAAAAACCAAAATCCTTTGTGAAACAAACAACTTTAACCCGTATTTTACATAAGGTATGTCGAGGACACCCTCACTATTTTTAGGAACATAGTTCATATACAAGTTCATCAATAAATTCAAGAGTTGTCATGCTTAAAATTCCATACGAAACTTAGGTTAATATGCTATCATGTTTTTAGATATCAAAAATCAATGTTAATTCTGACGGGTCATTCATTATCTACAGGCATGCATGTCAAACCACTGATAATGTCTGTATATGAACTATGGATTCTAATTCACCGCTTATTTACAAAGAATCTATCGCAAAATAATTTAGGTTTACAGAGGATATAAACCTATAGTTCAAGTTTGGCTAACTTTGATGACAGAAATCTTGCCTGACATTTAAGTAAATTTAATTAAACATAGTGATCATCCACAATATTCAGTTGAAAATTTAATTTAATTAAAACCTTACAAAATTATATAATAAAGAAAGTAAAAATATAGAAAAATTCGATAAATTTCTTCTTCAACTTGTCAATGCTAATTGTCAATAAGGAAGAGAAGGGCCTTCGTAATATTTGGAATTCTCACCTCAAAACTAAGACACCTCAAAAATAAAGTCAGACTATACCATAAGTCCAAACAACTTGCATCTTCCTTTAGCACAGATGCTTTTCCCGACAACCATCACGTTGTGTACAAATTTAACTGCCTAGTTAGACTGTACGTCGACATATATTTGGTTACGAAGAATAGATTGTCGGAAAGGGCATACAACCTTCTACAGTCCCAGCAAAAATCTTGAACATTTTCAAATACGCGCACAATGGTCAATCAAACTATTAGTAAATATTGCTAAACACTTCACAATATTATACGGATCGGGTGAGTACAGAAACTTAAAATTGCGAGAGGCCTTCTACATCAAAACACGAAACCAGAATAAACATTAAATTTATTTATTTTATCAGTTCATACTCAATATCAATTGATTTACTTATTATATATCAATTTAAAGACTCATTCGCTAACAAGAAATAATCCTCTGAAAGATGTCTCAAGTATAGAGACGAAAAGCGTCGGGAAATCTATGTAAATATAACTTCTTCTTCTCATTTTTTCTAATATTTTTCAAAGATTATTTTAAGGAAATATAAATTATGTAAAATTGAAAAATTTAGACGTGGAAATAAAATCAAAAACTTTAATAATAATAATAATAATAATTAATAATGAATAATAATATAATAATAATAATACATAATAATAATAATAATAATTAATAATAATAATTAATAATAATAAATAATAATAATAATAATAATAATAATAATTAATATATAATAATAAGTAATAATAATAAATAATAATAATAATATTATAATTAATAATAATAATGAATAACTAGTCCTGTATACTCCGACTCCGATCCGACTCCGACTCCGACTCCGACCACTGTACACAGGAAATTCTTCGACTCGACTCCGACTCCCGACTCGACTTCACTTACACAGGAATCTTTCGACTCCACTCAACTTGCCACAGAGTTTCGATCGATCCGACTCTGGGAAAAATGCACGAACTCCACGACTCCGACTCCGACTCCGACTCCGCAGCCCTGGTAAATTATGATTAGAGAGCCTATTTAGAGACCTTTTATTGGTTACTCGTTAAAAGTACAATAGACTTTCTATTAATTTTGCTTTTTTTTTTACTAAAGAATTACCCCAAGGGTATACCGCACGATGGCAGGAGTCAGGGGTCTCTTCGCCTTCCGGGATACTCGGAGGGAGGACTATTTCCCCCCTCGGGGAGGGTCTCCGGACCCCGCTCTTTGGTATTTGGTGTCGCGGGGGTTCCTCAGCCCCTCCCTACGGGTATGGAAAACGTCCCCCCTCTGTCCCCCGTTCGCTCGAGCCCCCTACATTGCCGGTATAACTTTACAAAATATAATATATAGATTATATATAATATATATAATTTATATATATATATATTATATATATAACTATATATTATATTATATATATATATATATATATATATATATATATAATAATATATAGTATATATTTATATATGTATATGCCCCGGGCCTCCTTTAAAAAAAAAAAAAAAAAAAAAAATAAAGGGCCCCTTATTTTTATTTATTTTTATTAAATTTTTTATTATTTTTTTTTTTCACATTTTACCTAACTATTTTATAAAGATTCCAAAAATGTATTACTTTTCGCTGTAACTAGTAGTTTTTTTAATTTAATGTTTTTTTTTGTTTTTTTTAAATGTATTCCTGTCCCTTTAGCTTATTTAGTTTTTGAGATATCTGATTGAAAAAATAATATTTTGCTGTTAATGAAATAAATATATATTCCCAATATATATTTATATATATATATATAATTATCATATATATATATATATATATATTAATAATATATATAGAGTATATATATATAATATTATAAAGTAATATATATATATTTATATTTAGATATATATATATTATATATATCTAATATACATACTATATTATTATTATTATACTATTATATTATTATATATATATATATATATATATATATATATTATATATATATATATATATATATATATATATATATAATATATATTATATTATATATAATATATATATATATATATACTGTATTTATATTATATATATATATAATGATATATATATAGTATATATTATATATGATAATATATATATATATATATATATACTATATATATATATATTTAAATATAATAATAAATATATATATATTATAATATGTGTGTGTGTGTGTGTGTATGTGTAGGTGTGTGTGTGTGTATGTATGTATAGCCCCAGAATTCAACTCCTTTCCAAGAACTAGCCAGTCATCCTTGGTCAAATAAGAGCGGCACACGAATCTTACAATATTGCAAACACAGAATTCAACCTCAACCAAACCACTAGAATATATGTCCAAATTGTAACTAGGTCCCGGAAAACATCCACTTTCTACTCACCTGTCAATCGAACTCTTTTACCCAGAGCAATCTGGAACATTCATCCGGATGATCTATGGACGAGGTTGGTTGCGGCGGCGGGGTACCTGGATGCGGTATGGTAGTGAAGACGGGGTTGTCAGGGGTGAGAAAAAGTATATAGTATATATATATATTATATATATAATATAGTATATATATATATACTATATATATATTACTATATATATAATTATATATATAATATATTATATATAAGAATATATATATATATATATATTTATTATTACCACATAGCCTCTTAATCCCGAGGTAATTGGTCAGGGAAAGTATTTGTATGGTTTCTGACCAAGTGGAAGGTGCAGGAATATTTAGGCCCGATAGCAGGCCCTGCTTCAGCGCGACGTAGTCGGAATGCTTGCCACCGTTAGGCGTGGGTTCGCAACCTAGTACGCGGCTTTTCCAATGCGAGAAGCATGAGAAGAGTGATTTTGTTTGTGAATAGACTGTTTCTGTTGTATGTGTTGGCTATGGTTGTATGTTTGAAGTTGTAATGTATGCAGATTAGTGTAATAATTATGCCGTAACTGCAAATACGATAAAATATTGCAGAAAATTCCTACTAACGACAATTTTTTGGATATATATATATATATATCAGAGTGGGCACTTCGCTCTTAGTCCGTAGTCCGCTAGTCCGCTCCGAGCGGACTACCAGAATAGGTGCGGACTAGCGGAGGTGCGGAGTCGTCAGGAAATTAGCGGACTTCACGTGGGATCAAAAAAAGTTCCGCTCTTTTGTTTCCGCACCTTTTTTGAAAATGAAAGTTATATTAGTTTACTTTATTAAGAATTCTTATTGGTATAATAAAAGGAAATATAATGTTTATTTTAAAATTAATTAACTAATTATTACTTTAGTCTAAGACTATTGTTTTAAATAATTAAACTTCAAAAAACAATCCAACTTCCTTAATTGGTATAATATATAATAAATAACTTAATTGATTTTTATAGACTGAAATGGCTATTACCCTCATCTATAACTTTAATTAATTATATTATTGCAATAATAACTGGCAATATCTAAATCGATTCTGTGTTTTTTTTAAAACAATATAATATTATATTATATATAATATAGTATATAGTATAATATATATATATATATTATTATATAATAATATTAATATATATATATATATATATATATATATATATATATATATATATATATATAGTACTATATATATATATATTTACATATAAATATATATATATATATATATATATTATAATATTATTATATATAGTATATTATTTATATATTAAATATATTACATACTATATAAATATTATATTGCGAATCACTAGTATATTTTATATAAGATATAAAATATATACTAATACTAATTTGATGTTTTTACACAGGGAATTGATTAAACTTATACGGTATCATATTATTAAAATATATATATAATAATTATATAATTATATTATATATATAATATTTTATATATATATATATATATATATTATATATATATATATATATATTAATATATAATTATATTATATTACATAGCTACGAGCGATACGTAGATTAGCATCGACGTCTGCTTAGGCGTCGAGGCTTTTCATGGCATTCTACTAAAATCTGAACGAAATAGACCATCTTATGGTGGACCACGGTGCGTCAAAAAAAATTTCAGAAGGGAGGCAGAATGAGTTAGGTGAGGACCTTAAATTAGCAATGGACTGACTAGGAAGGCATACTGATAACACCAGCACTCCTCTACCACAATTGGACATCTTCTCCCTTTTCAGCATGAGGCAGAATCTTGAGTTGAAATAAGTCATAAAATTATAATACACCTCCCCCTAGTTCTGCTGCTGTGATCAAATATTTTAGTACTGGTGGGATCTTCTGAAGGGCAAAGACGCATCAGCCTTAACTGCTTTAATTTATCGCGCCAGACTAATATGGATAAGGTCTCTTGTTCTTGACGAAAGAATTGAGGAGAATAGGAAAATCTCGCACGATTTTGTGAAAATATTCTATTCAATTTTTCATATAATATTATAAATAAATCTTTGTAAGGATATATACTATTTAGTATTTTAATATTAAAACCTTTTGTGAAGTCGCAAATTATGACGTGCGAACGTGCGGACGTGCGGACGTGCGGACTTGCGATAGTGGAGGTTTGATGGTCTGAATAGGTGCGGAGGGCGCTGCGGACTACTGTTTTCTCGAGGTGCGGAGGTGCACTAGCGGACTACCCCTAAATGAGCGGGTGCCACCTCTGATAATTATATTAATCTAAAGTACTAATATTAATATATATATATTATAATAACTTATTATTATAGATATATAGATTTTTGTTTATATGTTAAATATATATATATATATATATATATATATATATATATATATATATATATATATATATATATATTTTTATATATATTTTTTTTTTTTTTTTTCTTTTTATTTATTTAATTTGCGTATTCATATCGATTCGAAATCGTTTACAATAAAATTCTTTATCTTGAAGAAAATCCCATCTTGAGGAATTTGAAGAAATTCCTTTGGGAGAAAATAATAAAAGATTTTTTTTCCATTTGATTAACATCTTCTCTACGGAGATAGAGGGACAAGTTAGAGCCTCAACTTTGTTCTTTTACTGTTTTTAGTGTTAGTAAGTAGAATATAGTTATTACTACTTATAGATAATAAATATTAAGTATTTCGTGGTATTCCCGTCGAAGAAATAAATGATGGTAAAAACAGGTGTAAGATATTGAAGATATTCTTCCGGAAAGTCCAATCGCTTCTATCTTTTGTAGTTTCTTCTTCTTTTTTGTTTTTTATTGTTGGAAAAAAAATTTACTTTAGGAAACTACAACCCTTTAATTTTTGTAGGATTTTTTGCTTTATTTTTTAAATTGAATTTTCGTTATTTTATTTACTCATTACTTTTTTTTAATGTCAGTATATGATTACCTGAGTTGTAAAGTAATATATGTGAATAATAATTTAGGATAAACGTTTTTTTTTACCCTGATCAGATGACCTCATATTTTAAGAAAGCAATCTGCTCATTCTAAACCTTTTATCGTCATACTAAAGAAGCTTTGATTAAGGTTTTTAATAGATCTTAGGATATAATTCTACATATTATTTATACCCGAATAAAGTGATTCCTCCATCATTTCTATAATATATAGCAGTGTTTTTCAAACTTATTCGAACCGCGACCCCTTTACGAGTGTAAAAAAATTTGGCGACCCAGGTCTTCATATTACGTCAGTGATTGCCGAATTGCAAGGAAATTTTTACACTTACTGAATAATTATTTTGAAAGTTAGCAAAATATGTATAAAACGCTTGAGGTGCTTGAGAGATCAGCCAGTGCAGCCAGTGTGAAGACGTGAGTGCGTGGTGTTGGAGTGTTTTTTCGAACTCCAAGTGGATACTTTTCAAGCTTCTACTTAATTTCCTGAAATGTCTTCAAATAAATGGATAAGTTTCTCAAAAGACCTGCGCAACCTTCAACGTTCTCCAGTTCAAGTGTTAGAAGCAACCCAAAACAGAAAAAAATAGACATTATGATAACAGTTATTTGAAATATGGTTTTACGGTCATAAATGATAAATCACAGTGTGTAATATGCGACGACGTATTGTTACGTGAGAGTATGAAACCTTCAAAGCCTTCGCATTACCTCTCAACTAAACATCCGAATAAAAAAGATAAGCCATTTAACTTCTTAGAAAGAAAGGCGGAAACCGTTCACCTGTAGCAAACTACTATCATGGAAGAGATTTTATTTTCCAAAACAATTTCCACGAACACTACTGGCCAGTGTTTGCACGATATATTTTTAAAGAACACTTGTGACTTCAACATTGGTTGGACAAAATGTGTCGGCATTTGCAGTGACGGGGCCAAAGCCTTGACTGGAAGTAAAACCGGACTTGTTGCGAGATTGAAATCAATAAAGCCAATTGCGACGTGGATGCACTGTTCCCTTTATCAGCAGGCTCTGGCAGCCAGCCAAAATTTTACCTTCAAATATGAATGATGTTCTCAAAGATGTGATTGAAATTGCCAATTCTATTAAGGGTTAAGCTTTGCAAACACGACAATTTCGAATAATTTGTGAAGACATGGGCTCCTTCCATCAAAATCTCATTTATCACAAGGAGGTCAGATGGCTATCCAAACGAAAAATTTTGACAATAATCCTGGAACTGAAAGCGGAATTGTTAATTTTCTTACAAGATGCAAAATCTGAATATGCGAATTTTTTTGCGAACCTGCCAGACTCTTGAAATTAACATCTTGCTGATATCTTTGACCACCTAAATATATTAAGTAAGGGTCTTCAGAATAGAGAAGAAAACATTCTAGCAGCCAAGGATAAAGTCAGGAATTCATTGCAAAAAAATTCGTAAAGTCAACGTCTCTAGAAAAGATGATGTTTGAATCATTCCATTGCATTCACAAGATCATCGAAGAGATTTCGACTACCGTTAGCAATTACACTCCTTGCCTGGTTGTGGGCTTGCAAATTTTGAAAGAACAACTGTTTAGTTGCTTTCCAGAAGAAGAATCTCAAACTGACGATGGACAATGATGAATACTTAATCCGTTTCTGGATATGTTCATCGAACTGGCTAATCTCACCACAAATATGAAATAAAATCTTAAAGACCTTGTTGCTGACTGAATGTTTAAAATAGAATTCCAATCGCAGAAGATTGACGTCTTCTGGATAAAAAGTAAGGAAGAATACCCAGAGCTTTCACGAGAAGCTCTAAAAATATTGATACGATTCCCCACATCATACCTGTGTGAACTAACGTTCTCATCGATGTGGACGTTAAAACTAAGAAGATAAATAAATTACAATTGGAGAAAGATTTGATTTTTTTGCGTTTCAAATATAGAACCACTATTTTATAAATTAGTTAAAGAGAAACAGGCACACCCGTCTCATTGATTTTATGTATATTTTGAAAAATTTCGACTAAAATTAAGAATAAATGTTATTTTCATTTGTTTTTTTTCCTGCTCTAAAAATAGTGATACGATTCCACAATCATACCTGTGTGAACTAAACGTTCTCATCGATGTGGACGTTAAAAACTAGTAAGATAAATAAATTACAATTGAGAAAAGATTTGATTTTTTGCGTTCAATATAGAACACTATTATTATAAATTAGTATAAAGAAGAAAAACAGACACCCGTCTTTGATTTTATGTATATTTTGAAAAATTTCGACTAAAATTAAGAATAAATGTTATTTTCATTTGTTTATTTTCCTGGTCACCATTATATATAATTTATATCTCCCGACGACCTTGGGGGTCGAGATCAAACAGTTTAGAGGAGAGTGTGTATGCGTGTGCAAAAGAGAATACAATCCGCTCAGATTAATGCTCTACTCCTCCACTCACTCTCACATCATATTATTTCTTATTTACTTTTATCAAAAAAATACAACCCAACCATAACACCAGTATATTTCATTTATTATTAATAAATCTAATAGAAAAACTTCTTTTGTTCTTGGTTGTATTTTTTGACTTATTGTAATATATATACATATATATATAATATATATATATATATATATATATATATATATATTATATATATATATATATATATATATATATATATATATATATATATATATATTATATATATAATAATATATATATTATATATATAGTATATTATCTTTATATTTTAAAAAATATATTCTCCAAACAGATATCTACAACGATTCAAACATCCATAGACCAAATAGTATTTATGCGACGTCATCACTAACAAAAAAGTTCTGGAGGGGTAGAAAATAATTTTTAAAAATAAACATAGTCATAAACCTCAATATTTATCCTTACGTAACTTCTTATCTGACAAAGATCAAGTTTTTAAAGTGAATAATATCCGATCCTTTCCACGTGATAGTTTAAAGTTATATTATCTGAAAGTTGCATGAGGTGGTTGGAATAGAATATATCACAAACCTATATATGGCAAATATATATATATATATATATTTATATATATAAGCATTATTATATATATATATAGTGGATATTATAAAGTATATATATAATAATATATACATTATAATATATATTCATATATATAATATATATATACGCCAACTACTATAAAAATAATAGCCAAGATGTACAGAAAATAATTTGCAATAAACGCAATATAATTTTGTATTGATAAAAACACCTAAAGTGGTTCCCTGCTGGGATCGAACCTGGACCCTAGCAGATGTACGTGAAAGTGTTTGACCACCAGACCACGATGAAACTAAAAGGAAACCCGCCACCTTTCCTCTGAAAGCGATTCTAAGGGCTTCCCAGAAGTTGAGGGGCATGTCTAGGACATCTACCTCGGTATCTCCCGTTCACCTGGCGCGGTACCCTCGTTGGCCCAGGCCCGAGTGTGATAACGGGGAAGGACTCTGCCGGAGGTTAGATTGTCCTAGACATCCTCCCTCCTTCTGAAGCCTTTAGACTGCTTTCACGATTGGAAAAGTGGCAGGTTTTCCTTTTGTTTATCGTGGTCAGATGGTCAACACTTGGGGTGCAGATATAGCTAGGGTCAGGTCGATATCCCAGCGCGCGCGATGAAAATATATTAAGGGGTGTTTTATCAACTATATACATATATATATAATATATATATATATAATATATACTTATATATATATATATATAACTGATATATTGATTGGTAGAATATTTCTCACATATATATAAAATATATATATAAATTACGTTTATATATATAGGCTACAAATATATTATATAATATATATATATATAATGAAATAAAAAATTAAACGAAAAAGAACTTGTCGTCTATATCTGCTGACGGAAACCTCACAAACTTCTACTCTTAGCTTCCCAACACTTCTTTATTATATTAAGTTTATGTCAGCAATAATTTTTTTTGTAATTTTGTCATTACTTTCTCTAGGCATGACCTGCGAGCAGAAGAAATAGGAATATAAAATAAAAGATTGTTTAGATCTGTTATAACGCAGTCATTTATTATCATTTGCATAAATTTAATTAATCTGTAGAAAATGCACAGAGCTCCGAATAAATTCTCAATTGCAACTTTTTTTTTTTTTTTTTTTTTTTTTTTTTTTTTGCCATCGTAGTTGAGGCACTGAGGGGAGTCTCTTACACGTTTCATGGTCGGTTATACAATATGCTATTATTATTGTATTGTATTTTTTTTTTGAAGTGCTAAAAAATTACTTAACTTTTTTTGTTTATGTTTATATATGCTTTTATGATATTAAAGAAAAGTCTAATGGCTTAACGGAAGAGTCTAATGACTCTGTAAAATGTTACCTTTGCCGTAATATGTATTCAAGGTAAGGACGAGGATGACGTCAGCTGAAAATTCTTTTAAGATCGAAGCACAAAGAACAATTTAAAGAAAAGTAACTGATTAAAGAAGCACAACAAAAAGGATAAATTATATCTCACACAAATGCTGCTATAAGTAGATTGAAATCTAATAGCTACAAAGCATTGGAATGACAACTGATAACAATTATTAAGTATTAGTGGATAAACGGAATAGCATGAAATGATAGTGATGGGATGATACTACATTTAGTTTATGATGGTAAGATCTTGGATCTATGATTATTTGGACGAAGTTTGTATCGGTAAGCAAACTGAGGAACAGATTTCTCCATACTTCTTCCCTGATTATGCAATGAAATCATATAGTACTCGTTTTCTCTAGAAATAAGAGAAATATTATGAGTGACCATTAAAGAATTACAATGCCATATAAATTTTGGCTTTCACTACTAAGTATAGGCCAGATACTTCGATGGGATGTCGTTACAAAAGCCTGAACTGTACATTACTAATCAACAAGAAGTGAGAGGACTACCTCTTGTCATTGAGGTGCTACCTTTGAAGATCACTCAGCACACAGAGAGAATACATTTAAAAAAAAATTACAAAAATATTGAAAAAAAGAACAATTGAAAGAGCAAGCGTTCGTTGCGTAACGCGCGATTCTGAAGCAAGCATGAAAAAAGCACTTTTCTTTACTGAGCTAATAATTTGGATTGTAGACTATATAAATACAGTTAACAATTGAAAGTGAATCAGGCTCCACCAAGAGAAAAGATAAATTGACCTCTTATTCAAATGTCGCACGGTTGGTGAGATGTACGAAGAGTTGGGTTCCGGCCCCGTATCCTGGAAACACACAATAAATGTGTTGCAAAAATTCTTCAATATTTTATAGATTCTTACAGAGGTATGGATGGGCCATGGGGGTAAATCCAATTCCAATACCTTTATATTACTTACATATAATGATTATTACTATAATTGTTATTATTATATATACTAACTGAAGCAGATATATATATATAATTAATATAAAATATATAAACTTACCAAATTTAACTATATCGTATATACTATGATCTTGGTATTAGAGAAATTTTCTTTATATATTTCTCACTAATATATTATATACTACTTTGATATTATATATATAATATATATATAACTATATTTAAATATAATAGTTTAACAACTTAGGTCGTATTATATACTATATATATATAATAATATACTATATATATATATATATATATATATATAAATATATATATAGTATCACTAATATACATGAATGTCTATAGTATACTATATTATATATTAATAGATATCTATTACTCATTTAATAGTATATTTATATTATATATTATATATATATAATGTGTATAAAATAAAATGAATATAAAAACCTTTGTTGCTTTCTGAAATCATTTATCCACATCACATGAAAAAAAAAAAAAAGAGAAGAGAGACGAATGAGGAGGAAATGCGATCTTAGATGCGAATGAAATGAGGGCAGAAGTGATGAGAGCGCAGAGTAGAGGACGGAGGAAGATGAAGAGAGACGAGAGACGGGAGAGACGAGATGGAGAGAATATATGAGAGAGAGAGAGAGATGAGGAGAAGGAAGAGAGAGAGAGAAAACGATGAAGATTATTTTATGGTAGTTAATATTCTCTATTTACTTCAGAAAATGACAATGTTATTATTGTGAATCATCTTTCTTTATTCCTTCTTATCACTAAGTTCGTTAATTAGAAAGATGTAATAGAATATAAGAATATATATAGTATATATATATAAGAGAGATACTGAGTAATGGTATATATATATATATTATATATAGTATATATCGTAATATATAGTATATATATATGATATATATATAGTAGTAAAATAGTAGTATTAATATATATATATATAGTAGTAATATATAGAATATATTACAGTATATATATATATATATATAATATATATACTATATATAATATCTATATATAATATGATATATAATATATATAGCTATATTATATATACTATATAATATATAATATATACTATATATATAAGTGATATATGTATATATATGTATTATATATATATATATTATATCGTATATAAATATATAGTAGTATATATATAGTAATATATTATAGGATGAGTATATATTAGATTATAAGATATATATATATAGTAGTATATATATATATATATATATAAATATATGTATCCAACCGATACAAGAGCGGGTTTTCCAAAGATACTATAAAACTGTGTGAAAATAAATTAATTTATATATACATATAGATAATAGAAGTATATATATAGATGATAAAGTGTACTTCTATTATATATATATATATATAATATATATATATATATATTTATATTAATATAAGATATATATAGATAATATATTATATATATATATATAATATATATATAATATATATATATATATATATGTCATTTGCTGGAAGATAAAGATGGATTGCCACCAGGACTAAGGAAGAGGAGTCGCAAATTTTTTTTGGTGGAGTCTGAGCCGGGTGAAATTTTTTTTTTCTTTTTTAGGTGGAGAAGAAGCCAGAGCCAGAACAGCAATTTTAAAATAATGGAGTCGCAGCCTGAGCCGGAGTTAGAACTTACAAAAAAAATTGGAACTCCTTTCCGCCTGTGGGATTTGAACCACTGAATGTTAAAACAGAGAATCATCGTACCCGATTCACTTTACCGTTGCTTCATCCTCAAAGCAAAAAAACTTTGCCTTAAGAACAACTTTAAGTGAACGAGCCCCAGTCATGGCGATTTAACAAGGTTTTCATCCTGTTTTCCCCTTATCTTTAGAATGTAAATTATTTTAAGACTGCAATAACCACAATAAATAAATTGCCTATATTTACTAACTAATTTGCTTATTTTGTTGACTAATATCCCACTGAGAAACACTATATGAAATATTGGTTGCTATTTATAAACAACCTTCATGGTTTACTGTAGAACTTTTGAAATTATTTGGCCACACATGGGAGTTTCGTTTGGTAAATTCGGTTGATTTCATAATCGGGATACAGGATGTAAACTTTAAAGACGGGTTTTTCGACAGTTGTGAAGTGAATTCTCTTTTGGGGGAGTCTAATTTTGAGTTTTCTGTTTCCTTTTTTATTATTAAGAAATTTATGTATGTCCCATGCCTTTTTGAGTTCAGCGGTAGGTTTTTTAAGCAAGTTAGAGATTTAAGCAAAGAGTTCACACCCTTTTCCCATTATGTTATTATATTATTATGAAAATATGGTTGGAATTTTTTTTTTAAATGGTCTTTAAAAGTTCCCCATTATATTATTATGAAAATATAGTTGGAAATTTCTTTTAAAATGGTCTTTAGAAGAGAAATTGCTATTATTTGGTTACATTATGTGGATTATATGTTCACCTTAATACCAACTGATTTCATTTTAGATTACCTAAATGAAATAATAATAAAAAAACTTAGTTCTTTCCCTAAGGTTTATTTTGGCAAAACCTGTTGCTGGAAAATTAGCTCTCTTAGATGTCGTGGTCATTAAAAGAACATTTAATGTTTCTTAATAAAATAAGACAAAAAGTTAAAATCATTATAAAAGAAAGTATCGGTTTATTTCAGTTTGTGCCTTTAACTTTTCCAAAAAAAATTAAACCTATTTGAAAAGAGAAAAATAACGATGTGGGTTTATACAAAATTAGTTGTCGAGACTGAAAAATTTAAAATCGTTGAGGCAATGGACTTTAACGGAAGAAAATATCATTATCTATATAAATAGCCAATGGATGATAAAGTATTATAAAAAGATTCCTGTAGTTAATATCAATGAAGCATATATATATATATATATAATATAATATGATATATATATATAATTTATTTATTTTATTAACTATATTACATTCAAATATATATATATATGATAGTATATATATATATATTAATATTATGATATATGTATATATATATCTATATATACATATATAAATCGTATTACCCTTTGATACCGACTGATGCCTGTTAGGTTTTAAGGAATATTGTTAGGCTATTTGGACCCCTTATCAGATACGAGTTTTTACCCTCTAATTGTGCACGTGTCTGATCCAAGAGCTTGGATTCCGTGCAGCAAGATGGAAAAAGAGTTGAAATATTTCAGCAGTTCACTTGCAGGTAGCTGTGCAAAGTGGACGCTTTTTGAAAATCTGGAAATCTTGCAATCTTTGCAGTTGCAATTTTGGAAAAGAAAAGGTATTAACACATAACAAATGTGAGCGCTTGTGGTGTTCAAAAAAATTTTTATACGTTACTATGGTGTAATTTAATAATTTTGTTAAAAAAAAAGTGAAATAACTTATTGAGTGCTGAATAGCTAGGG